>JANVCL010000008.1:3964419-3981012 GCA_026546855.1 Erythroxylum incrassatum | reverse complement strand
TCTTAAGTGTTGCATGAATTGTGCAAACCATCGATGATGGTTCCTTACTGAGTTTGCAAACTCACCCAAAATTGCAACCTATTTTTTCAGGATCGAGAGTAGACCCCTAGCTCCAGAGAGACTGTAGAGCGTGTAGATCAGATTGACGAGAGAGGCTATGGCTCACAGATCGGTCAGCTGGGATTCTTTTTGGATGATTTAGTTAGGACTGCTCTTTTGTCTTGATTGTATATAGTAGTTTTGTAAAATTTTCGGAGGAATGTACAGACAGATGAGACTGACAGTTATGTAAATTATTGAGTTGATGTAATGAAATGGAAAAAAGTTTGGGTTTTAAAAAGTTGCAATTTACTATTAATGTTTTATTATTATGATGCCATGTGGAGTATAGTGATGTTTGTCTGTAGCTCTCTCTTATCATAGGATATGTACCGGAATGACCTACGGGCGTTTCGGTGGGTACTCTACGGTAAGGGGGCACTACATTTTCCCCTTCCTTTAGCCAAGATACTCTAGATCTCTGCTTCAAAAGAGAATTTTGGTTGTCCACCAATTGCAGATATTCCTTTAAAGCTTCCTTTTCTGCCAAGGCTAGTGATTCATTAATGGGATTTTCTGCCAATGCTGCCTGTGTAGCTGATAATTTGTCTCTAGCCTCATCAATTGCCTTCGAGAGATTCTGTCCTCTCTTAGAATTAAGGAGTTTTAGTTCTTGCTTGATAGATATAAGCTTTTGAAGGCAAATGTATTATTTTGTCCCAAAACAATCATGCTCCATATCCTGCAATATAGCTTCATGAAAACCCTCCATAGTTGCCAAGAAATTATTAAACTTGAAAGGATGACTGACCTTATAGGAGTATGATCAGAGATGCCCGGATCAAGAAATTTTCTCGTGCTTCTGGGGAAAAAATGCATCCAATCCACATTTACTAATGCGCTGTCCAGCTTTTTTCTAATATGCCAAGTAGCACTTTGTTTGTTGAACCACGTGATCTTATGGCCTTTTGGTTTAAAATCTGTTAACTCTACCTCCTACATACAATCATACATATCTGAAGAGTAGTTGCGTAAGTTGCAATTACCTTCTGCTTTTGATCTATATAATATGGCGTTAAAGTCACCACATAGTAACCATGACAAGTCTATCGAGTTCTTTAATCGGCTAATAGCATTCCATAATTCAATCCTTTGAAATCCAAGGTTAAGATCATATACAAAAGTAGCAAACACTCTAGAATTTTCCATCTTGAAGTATATCGATGTGTGGTTGTACTGCTGATCAATAACAGTTTCCTCCACTGCGATGGTTTGATAAAATTTGCTATTTCCTACCCAAGCAACATAACTTGCTCAAATTTATTTCCTTAATTTTAGTTTCCAAAAGACAAAAAACCTGAGACTTCTCTTTCAGGACAAAATTTCTTAAAGCATTAAGCTTAGAGGGGTTATTTATTCCACGTACATTCTAAACTATCACTGTCATAGAAGGTTACTCTTACCTTTGGAGCCTTTCCTACTGTTCCTATTACTTTTCCTTGAGGCCATCTATTCATTCTCTTGAGTTCCACCTTTCGGTGGTTCAATCTGTTGAAAGTTGTCCATCTGAGTATTGTCTTTGTCAACTGAAGGAATCATCTTTGCTCCTCTTCCTTTATCCGAATCATGGTTATGTGTTCCTTGGCTATTTTCCCCTTTTTTGAGGGAATCCTTATCCAATGGACTTGGAATAGGATTCTCAGTTACCTGTTCATTCTTCTCTTCCTCCTTTTTGCTGTTCGAGTCACACTTTTATGTACCAGTAACTTTCCAATAATCTCCACTAGTGAAAGTTTTCCCAGTAGGTTTCCATTCCTTTCCTTGTGCTTTCAGTAAAGGTTTCCATTGGTATATAACCCTAACTCTATCTTCTCTGAGAGAAGTCGCATTTTCCAACCTTAAAATAATAATGTTATCCTTCATTTCTTTAGATATATTCATACTCACACACAATCTTGCAAACCCTACCCTTTTTCTTAGCGATGTGTTCTCATCCATGCATATAGGTTTCCCCAAAAAACTAGCTAGCATACTCAATCCTTTGGTTGTCCAATATTCTTGAGGTATATTATGAATGTTGACCCATAAGGGAATGTTTTTAAGCTTGATTTTTTCTAGTTCCATTTCCGGCTGCCAACTTTGAAAAATAGTGGAAGTTGTGAAATATACCAAGGACCTTTTTCAATTATTTTTTGTGCTTTTGTTTTGAGGAAAAAGTAAATATAATGTTATCTTCCTCAGTGAGCATTACCTCCATTAAGCCTCTTCCTTTCCAATTTCTCTGAGTCCAAGCTTGTATCACTAGAAATGCGGGTCTTTTGTCTATGAAGAAACCAACTAGAGTAGACTCCCATGTTTTAGCTACTTCCTGTAGTGTTTCTAAGGTAGGAGCTACCATAAGTTTCCCTTCAATCACCACTGGGGGCTGAAAACCAAAGAGGACTCAATCTTATCTCCCACAACTTGTTTCCATGTTCTCCTAGCTTTTATAGAAGAGACTCCTTCCGTTGGATCTAGTTTCAGTGGAGGAAATTCTGAAGCTGAGGGTGGGTTGTTTTTAGTGAAGGGAGGGGAGGATGACTGGGCTGAAGAGGCTTTTGACGGGGAATAATGGTTTGCATTATTGTGGATCAGTGGAGCAGAGAAGGGAGTTGCAGAGGATGATGGGGTGGTGTTCAAGGGTAAAGGGGGATAATCAGAAAGTTTGGGAGGGGTAGGTTTGTCATCGAGGTTGAATTTCTTGATTTGGTGAGGAAGCAGTTTTCTAGTATTCAGTGCATGAAATGTAGGGTGTTTTTATGGTAAAGAAAAGAGGACGGGAAGGTTGAGTGATGGAAAAGACTGCACTACCCCTGTACGAGGGCAAATGCAAATGGAGGAGGAAGGAGGATGGTGAAGGGGATTGCAAGAAGCCAATAGAAAATGGTGGAAGAAACCAGTCAATCGGAGAAAATTTGAAGGGGAAGGTGAGGAGGATGGAAAAAGAAAGTTAGATTGGTCTGTAAAAATGGGGTGTTTGTTAGTGAGAAGGAAGAGTTTCTCTCTCTAACATAATTTGTCCTGATCTAAGAATTATCTTATCAAAATAGTTGTGATTGCACAAGTAGAAATTTCGTTGAGACATGAGGTTCAGTAATATGTAACTTTATCTTTAATTAGTAAAGACACTATTTTTAAATGATTCACATGAATGAATGAAAATAAAAAGGAAAAATAGAATTATGATTGTAATTATTAAAAGAATATTTCTAAAATCAACTTGAAATGAGTGCAATTGTGAAAATCAATTTATAGTTGACAAATTGATTAACGGTACAATTAATTAAATGATTTCATAAAGGTAGTTTTGATTAAAGTAATCGTGAATTGTCATGAGATGTTTCTAACATTCCCTTAGAAAATGGATGAACACGTTTATGAAAATTCGTCCAATTGATTGATGCTACAATTAATGATAAGGTAATCATGATATATCAAAATGTATCTTTTCAAAATATAATCAACAAATTAATTGGTGGTACAATTAATTATTTTAACACACTCTTAAGAATCAAATTTTACGGCCAAAATTAAAGTAAATATATTTAAAATTAAAATTTTGTTCAAGGTTGCGATACTAATAAAAAGTTGATTACATTTGATATCAAATGTTTTAGTTATTACAAATTTAATCTTATAGTTAATTATGTTAACTCATATTATTAGTTGAATCTATTTAGGATTGAAATTTTGGCCCGACCCAATACTTGAGTCATCTTGTTATTTAATGTAAAACGACGTTGTTTCTTCTAGTAGCTTAATTCAAATTGCAATTAATAACTTTCCTTCACTCCTCGCTGGGCAGCGTTGCTTCTTGACCTCGCCCCCTCTCTGGCTCGCTAACATAGTCCTGCGATGCCTGATTTTGCTTGCCTCTATATCAGGTAAGTCCTCGCGTTTATTTTGGTGAGTTGAGTAACAGAAAGGCATTGTGGAGCTATGGTATGGTTTTTAGGTTTTAAGCATTATTTTCTGGGTGTTGTTGTAGTTGACTCTTCGCTGTAATCTTCAAGCTCTCCTTGTTGAAAAATTGAAGCTTTGAAATGAGAGAGAGACCTCTCTCCCATCCACTATAAATACTTACAACACCCATCCCAAAGCCTTCGTCTCTTTCCCATCCCAAAGCTTCAATTGATATTCTACCCTTTTAGTTATAATTCAGTTTAAAATTTTAAAGCTCTGCTTCCAGTGCTTATGTCAGAAAATTTAGAGCTGGTTGAGATTATATAAAAAAAATTTCAAGTGTTAAATATCCAAATTGTGTTTACATTAGTGATAGAATCACAATAATTTTGATTCCCATTTCATAAGCATCCTTATTTGAGATTCTATTATGTAGTTGATCACTCAAGAGATAAAAGGGCATCATAATCCAATATTTTTAATATTTGGGCCTTTTTACTTCGAGTCAAATGAACTGAATTTCTCAACCTTTTACCGGAAACCTCTGTTCTTCTTGCAGTGACAACAAGAGCTAAGCTCCTTCCATTACTCATCACCATGTATGCTTCTTTTCTTGTTCATTTCTGGGATCAGCGATGTCTTGTTTGTCTCTTTTTCTTAGCTTAACTTATTATGGCTTTATTTTTACTCTACTTTTTCGGCCTTGGTCTATGTGTGGTCATCAGCATTTGGCTCGCCAACTGTTCGACGAAATTTCCAAGCGATTGGTTGTTTATTTCCTTTGACATGGCGTTCCCTCGTTTCTTCTTGTGTTTATTTTCTTCTATTTTACTTCATTTTATTGTAGATTAAGGGATCCTGTTCGTCATTTTGAGTTCGACTGAAACTTGGTAGCTTAAATTTTTTATTTACGGCTCTGCTTCATTGTTAATCTAGTTGATTCTCAAAATAATGATTGTCTTATAGGTATAATCATTTTCTTTGTCTTATAGGTATAATCCTCTTTGTGGTTGGCTGCAAGGGCTATCTTGTTTGAAAAATAAATGTTTAGCTTGCCCTCTCCTTGATGTTTTAGGTTTTAACTCATAGCTTGTGTTTTCTTCTAATGATGTATTGGTTGATCTTTTATGTGAATGAGTGGTAACATCTGCATTTAGTTGTGTCAGTACGTTGCATATAAATTTGTCTCTTCGTGTTGTTTCAGGTTTATGCTATGTGTGATTTGTTCCATTCCGGGTCTGAGATTCGAGTTTCAAAAGATGAATTGGAGAAGGAAAGAGGGGCTGTCATGGAAGAGTACAGAGGGTATTGTAATGCTAGTGGAGTTAGCAATGAAGATATAAGGGTATGAATTGAGCCATATGTTTTGAGATTTACTGATTTGTATGGTGGAGTTCTGAAGTAATGTTTTCTGGAATCAGGAGCTTTTCGCAGAGGTTGGTGAAGTCAAAAGATATGCTGTTCACTATGACAAAACTGGCTGCGCTAGTGTAAGTTCTATGGCTACACAAATGGCTTGCACTTGCATTACGTTTAATCTTACCTTAACTCAGCTTGAAATCATTTTATGACTAGATGTGACTTGTGCATGAAATGCATTGGGAGTTTGGAGGATGTAAAATGGTGAAGTACTGTAGTCTTTGTGCAATATCTTTTATTAAAGAGCATATGCTATTACATAAGTTTCTATTTTCTGCAATGATGTTATGCGCTGCAGAATACGCATGTTGACAGTGTTTAAGTTTGTGTAAGAGAATGTCAGTGCTTTAATCATTGATTAGTCTTAAAGTGGCTGAAGACATTAACACTCCTACACCTGAACCGTTCTTTTTTTCTTTCTATTTTTCTTTTGAACGTTTTGGTAAATCCTTTAATATGATCTTATTATGTGATTTGATTGCAGTGTTCAGCTGAAGTTGTATACATTAGGAGAACTGATGCACTTGCAGCTCTTAAAAAGTATAATGTACTTTTGGATGGAAAACCAATGAAAATTGAGATTATGGATGCCTCAGAAATGCCTATTTCAGCTCAAATGAATCTATCTGGAGTGACTGGAGCAAGGAACAGGGCAGTTGTTAGGAAGTATGTAGTTCATACTATCTTCTTGGTTTTCTTCTGCTAAGTCAACAACTGCTGAGTGTAGTTTTATGTCATCCTCAAAGTCTGGTTTGTGGGATAAAGTTTATCTGATACATGGAACTTTTTGAAGTCAAATTCCTAGTTGGTTATATGAAATGCCTATTAGCACCTTGTGGGTAATTGGGTTGTATAGACCCAGTTTTACCTTAGAGCGGGATAGATGAAAATGATCTTCTCTACTTAGTTGCTTGGATGCTTTAATAAATATTTGATTAATTTATGATTTGCTTTGGTGCTTTAATAAATATTTGATTAATTTATGCTTGAAGTGGACCACTTTGAGCCTGGATGAATTCATTTTACCAGTATAGTTGTGTCCAATTATTTGTGTTGGCCTTTATGTTTTAATATGTTGTCTATATGGTAGCTTTGTACCGGTTATTTCATTTTCCTTAAAGAAAATGTGCCATCTTTCTTTATTGCGGAGATGCTTTCTCTAGAAGGTGCAATCACATTGTAGCAGTAACTGCAAACCTTTTGTCAAAAGCTTGTTTTCTTGAATGTTTTTAAAGATTTCTTTTCAGAAATTGTTTGATGCCTGGAATTATGCAGTTTTGGAGGTGGTCGTGGTAGAGGACTTGCTGCGTCTAACCGTGGTTATGGGTAAGATTTATTGCTTACACATGTTGAATTTGTTACACTGACCGTTGAATGCTTTAAGTTTAATAATTTTTTGGTCATGGGAAACATTATACTTTCTGGATTCAACCGTGATTCACTATTTAATTCCCATATTATTTTCCCCTTTTAAAAAGGCTTTTATGTTGGATTCATTATCTTGGTCTCACCTAGCATTGTCAAAATTTGCATAATCATGGTTTCTTTGCCTGTTGGTGGATATTATATATTTTAGTCAAAACCGTGGTCGGGGGATGAGGAATCCTACTAGAGGTGGTGCTCGTGGCCGAGGCAGTGGCCGTGGCCGAGGTCGTGGTTGCGGTGGTAGTCGTGGTCGTGGGAGAAAGCAACTTATTGCAACGTCGGTTGATGAGCTTGACAAAGATTTGGAAAATTATCATGCTGAAGCGATGCAGACCTAATCATTATCTAAAAGGTCAATAGATTAGCACCACTTAGTGATAAGTAAATTTGCATCAGGACTTCTGAGGGAGGATGCAGTGGTCGTAGTTATAAAATTGACAGTGATTGGGTTACTTGGTGTTTATATTCTCTCGTCATGTTTGATACTCCTTATGAACCTGGAAAAGGTGTGTTGTAAATGAAGTTGAATCCTTTTTGGGGCTCGTTTGTGTCGGTGGTGACCTGATTTTATCCTATTAGTGTTCATGTTTATAGGCCGAGTGATTGAAATGATTGTTCGAAGTTGGTTTTATTTTTACTTCCACCCACGTTAAATGTGAGCTCTCAACTCAGAAACAACTTCCAAATAAATCAAACTAGAAATAACGATCATTCCACAACGAGAAGCTGCATGGATAATTGTATCGTCAAAACGCCTATAAATCCTGTTTCTTGTGTTTTCTGGTCCAGTGTAAAAAGAACTGCTATTTCACTGCCATCCAAAATTGAATGATTGAATTAAAAAGTTAAATAATAAGTTTTTAAGATAAAAAAATTAAAGAAACGATAATATGGTTTGTCTCTAATGGTAATAAGGAAACACGAGTAACAGTTATTAGTGAAGCTTGTTTAAGATACAAAACCAAATATTTGTCCTTGTTTGCAAGGAACAATTTAAGGCATATCGATTATACCAGTTAAGTACCTAATTAAGTGATATACTGTTACTGTGTCTTCATAATTGTTAAGGGACGAACTTCATTATCTTGTCAAGGTGGTGATATTTGGCATGAAGAGCCTTACCCATCATGAACTTCAAGTTATCGGTCAGTGCTTTGTGCCATTAAATTATGAATCAAACACACAAAATACACGACGAACATATTGTCCCAAGAGTCAATCATTTGTTTATAGAGAATTGTCTACAAAATTAGACAAATACTTCAACCTCCGCAATTATAGTTTATTAAATACAATGGTGTAGAGAGTAACATCAGATGCAAACATTTGGTCAACTCCTGCAGGCTATAATAATCCCATTAAGTAAGCCACACACTCCTCTTATTTTAAGCATTAAAAATGTTATACATGCAGCAAATCGGACGAGCTATTTACAACTTATAAAGAGGGATTTTATCTTCAAGATAAAGTTTAAAGTACTTGGTTACTATTTTTATATATAAAAACACTCTTAATTAACAGAATTTGATACACTTAATTATTCTTCTTTAACTACTTGATCAAAATGATGATACCCTTACTATTTATTGTTCCTAATCAAAATGGCTAAGCTGCTTTCTTCAGTTACTAATAACAGAAATTCATCGTTAACCAAAAATAGCATTAACCTATGACCAACATTACTAAATTTGCACTGCTGTACTTGAAATAGCTTGTAAAGCTATATTTCGTTATGGCAAATGCAACCATACGGAGGAGGAGGGCAGAAATAGGGCAAGAAGAACAAAGGGCAGAAGTTAGTTAATCAGTTAATGTGTCTTCCACGGGATTTCTTGTCACCTTTGACCTCATCCACTCTTTTCTTCAACAAACCTTAAACCATAGCCCAACCAAATAGCCAGTTTTTATTACTTTTGTTATGCACCGACCTTCTCTTTGTTCTATTTTACCTATATCAAACATGCACCCCACGTTGCTTCAGCCATAGCTAGAGACTAGTAGTACCAAAAACCTCTTGTCTTCGTCATCAACTCTAATTCTCTGCAATATTTATGATAAAAGAGATTTGCTTTTCTCTTTACCTTCAATTTGGAAGCCTCTCATTCTGGTGAATAAGGGGTTCACCTCTTTCCTTGAATATTTCTGTTATTTCACCAGCTTCTATAGGACAGTTGGGTGCAGGATTTCTGATAAATATTTCCTTCCTTCTTAGAGGAAGAAGGAAAGAAGTAAACGAAGAGAAAAGAGGAGTTAAGTTCATAATGGTACGAGCATTACAACGTGAAGGGAGCATTCAGGCGACAAAATCTTTCAGTCGGAAAAGAATGTATGATATTACAGGTAAACAAGCTACAGTTGAGAGCGGGAACGACCCAGAAGGTGGTGAGGATCATGTTTTGAAGTCAAGAAGTTATGTTTCGAGGGCTGTCATTAGTGATCGTGAAAGGTGTCAGATTCCACGTCCTGAGGTTGCTGAAACCAAAACACTTGGTGGTCGAGAAAAGGGTGCTCCCTCAGGTAAGCTCTCCATTTGTTACTATCTTCAGGCGTGTTGAGTTGCTCTGTGAATGGGCTCAGATTCTGTCAAATGGAAAAGCGAAGATGAGAATTTTGATTCTTTATGCAGATATGGACATGATGAAGGAAAAGTTTGCCAAACTGCTTTTGGGTGAGGACATGTCTGGGGGTGGAAAGGGTGTTTCTTCAGCTTTGGCCTTGTCAAATGCTATTACGAACCTTGCTGGTAATGTTGTTTTCCTGTTCACACCAGTTTAATTTGTACAAAGTTTGTTTGGGTGATCACGAAGGGGGGAGTTTGAATAAGGATTTGTAAGATTTATTTTGTGAACCACCGATTCCAAAATGCATCTACAAGTAATCTCTAATGTCTCTTGTTTAGTATTCGTCAATGGTATCTTCATTTCTTTTCTCAGATGATCAGGGAATAAAAACAGGGAGGTCAGTTCATAAAAACAGAAATATGATAGAATGCTAATATGTTTTTCCACTGATTGGTGTTTATGTGATGCAGCATCGGTTTTTGGTGAACAAAAGAGATTGGAGCCCATGAATAGAGAGACGAGAGCAAGGTGGATAAGAGAGATCGATTGGCTTCTTTCGGTTACTGATCATATAGTGGAACTTGTCCCTTCTCAGCAATCCAAAGATGGAATCAGTATGGAGGTAAGAAGTGAGCATACTAATTCAGTCACAGGAATTGTTAGTTTGTATATCCCACAGCCTGATGTATTTGTCCGATTGTTGATAGATCATGACGACGCAGCAAAGAAGCGATCTCCTTATGAACATCCCAGCTTTGAGAAAGCTAGACACCATTCTTATTGTAAGTTAACTGGATTATTGTTGCTTGTCTTTTCGGAGAGATGCATTTCTACATGAACTTGGACGGTTCCCTTAGTGTCTATAAAAATCTGTTACACAGGACGTTTTAGACAATTTTGTAAACCAAAATGAGTTCTGGTATGTGTCCAAGGACAGCAACGATTCACAGCAAGGGACTCCACCAAGAAATGATGACAAATGGTGGATTCCTACAGCTAAGGTGCCCCCTGGTGGACTATCAGAGGCGACAAGAAGATGGCTGCAATTTCAGAAGGATTCAGTGAATCAAGTTCTTAAAGCAGCCATGGCTATAAATGCTCAAGTGCTATCAGAAATGGAGGTCCCTGAAAACTATATCGAATCGCTTCCCAAGGTATGAAACTGAAGATTTAACTGATTTCCAAGTTTCAAGGTCTCCACACCTCTGTTCCAACTAACTTGTACTGTTTCTTTTGTTCTGATAGAATGGAAGAGCAAGCCTTGGAGATTCACTATACAAGAGCATAACAGTAGAATACTTTGACCCTGAGCAGTTCCTGTCAACCCTGGATTTGTCATCAGAGCACAATGTTCTTGACCTCAAAAACAGGATTGAGGCCTCCATAGTGATTTGGAAGAGGAAGATGAATCAAAAGGATGGAAAATCATCGTGGGGTTCAGGAGTTAGTTTAGAGAAAAGAGAACTCTTTGAAGAGAGAGCAGAAACCATCTTACTACTACTCAAACAAAGGTTCCCAGGACTTCCACAATCTGCATTGGACATAAGCAAGATTCAGTACAACAAGGTAACAAAAATGTTGCACTATTCAATAGCATCCCTTCTCTCTCCCCAGTTAGCAGGAACTAACAGAGAGTATATGTTTCACACAGGATGTTGGACAGGCTGTTCTTGAGAGTTATTCAAGAATAATAGAAAGCTTGGCATACACAATACTGTCAAGGATTGAGGATGTCGTGTATGCAGACTCTCTCGTTCAAAGTCCACCGTCAGAATCTGACAAGAGGCTGGAAGACGAGACGGGGAAGGTGATTTCTTCAGAAACACCAACATCAATGACGCTATCAGATTTCATGGGATGGAATATGGAGCAAAAAGAGGCTAAGAAAAGCAACTCCATAGGCAGTGGAGAGAGCAACTGCAAAGGTGAATATGACAAGGTTGGTGTCAAACCTATTAATACTACCCCAAAGAAATCCTCATACTTAGAGAAGCTTGAGATCTTGAGTGGGCTAAGGAGCCCAACAGCAGGACACTAACATCAAATGTCGCAGAGAAATGGAAAAGAAAAACATGGGAAGGAGAAAGGGGCCAAAAAGGTAAAAGAATTGAAACCTTAACGTACACAAATGCAGTTAGGGAATTCAAATTAACCTTCACGAAATGTAGATAGGGTAGCAACTTCAGCATATAACCATGTAACCACATGCATTTGAAATGTGCTTTATGGAATTCATGATATGCCTCGAGTTCTTGCGTTACAGCTTCTTATTTAAGTTTTTCCACTTTTAATTGTTAGAAGAGATAAAGAGTAAAACTAGCTTACCGTTTTACCGTTTTCTAGCTAGCTTCATCATATCTGTACTTCTTCTGTGGCAACAACAAATCATCCTCCAGAATATGAAATCTGGAGTACGATTGTTGATTAAGATCAGTAAGTTGGTTACGGACAAATATACAACGGAAGCATTGTATACATCTCAATTTCAGTGAAACGGAGCATAGAAAGGTTAATTACAAGCAGATAGCATTTTAGTTCAACATCTAAGACAAACAAAACACTAATCAAATGAGTTTTCAAATATAGTAATTTCAATTGCATTTCCACCTAAAAGAATTCCAAAGGGAATGGTAATGTTACCCATCAGATGTTATGTAAACGTGATACTCTCTGGTCACGAAGGCAACCTGTTTACTGTCTAACCCATTGAAAGTAAACATTCCAATCTGCTTGATGATGTGACTCCAGTCACCTGGAGTGCCTAAGACAAGGAAAAGAGCATTCAGATTAACCTCTCAGTAAATCCTCTAATTAGCACATCATGTATATTTAGTATAACCAAGTCCTTGCAAAGCCCTAAAATGTAATTGATTAAGTAGTTATCACTAGGAATCTTTCAATATTTAGCACAGATAACAATTGATCATACCCTAGTGGTGGGTTAAGTGTTTGGAGCCACTGAACCCCTAACAGCTCATATCCCATAACATCTACTGATACGGTCACATTTTCTAATTACCTTGGCCTCTGTTTTCCAACAGTGCTCCTATTACCTGCTAAGTACTGTCAAAGAAAGGTAGCAAGCCTTTTGATCTTCTCAACTGTCTGATCTGCTCCTACAGAATTGGACATATATGCTTAATCTGATAAGCTAATGAGATCAAACGACGGACATCACACTCACAAAATATGTTTGTTTATATTGACAAATGAATAGGGGAACTTAAGAAGAAGAGGAAGGTAGTTACCCCGAGATTGGGGTCTTCAGGACCTCGCATAACATTGTCAAAAACAGAATCGAGAGTCCATAACTCAATACACGTAAAGGTTAACTCTCCTGCTCTCTCCTACCATTGTTTTGTGCTCTTAAAATGGCATTGTTTCTTTTTTTTTTAATTCTAATTACTTTTCTCTAATTTTTCTTTTTATTCCCATTTCCTTTTCCTTTCCCAACCAATCAAATAACCTAACCTAAGCTTTATCTCCTGAAATTGTGTGTCGGTGCATGCATGAGACGCTAGGCTAAAAGCAATTATCTCCTGAACCTGTCGTTAAGCCAATGCATATCATTAGTCATGTTCACAAAAAGATTTTATTCAGGATTCTGAGTGTGGACATGGACACTCGTAGAAAGTAGCAAAGAGCTAAATAAGAAAACCAAAAAGGCATATCAAGCTCTACGAGGAGCTATGATTCGTCCCAGTATCTAAGATATTCAATATAAGAACAAACGAAAATGTCAACTTGAACTCCAAGCTCTCCTCCATTTTCATTGCAGACAATGAACACGTCATAACGGCATCGACATACCTGCAATGTAAACAACCCCATGTTAACATAAACAAAAACCAGCTCAAAGAAAAATCTGATTCTGACAAGAAATATGCTTGAGGGTTAAAAAAGAAGTCCTGAGCAGTGGAATGTCATGATTACATTTTCATTGACTTTGCTCCAAAGTGGTGCAACATGAAGCCTAATAGGCCACTTTCCACTCTCTAAAGTCAAGATTATCTCATCCATTAATAGCACTGTATCGACATGGACAGAAGTCGTCTTTTCTTTCATAGAAGATACAACTTCAAATAATTGAAGTACAGAAAAAATGAATTGTACATATATCAAGCAGTAAAAGATTGAATAACTTAGCAATTTATTGAGTGAAGATTACAAACTTTTATCAAAATGTTTCAAATTAATCTATGAAATACAGTCTTTCGAGATGTTTAATACAATCCAAATCCTTAGGTTTCCAATCCTCTGAGTGTGAAATTTCAACTAAACTACCAACATTCATACATTTTTACTGGAACTTCAGAACACATATCATAAGCATCCCCGCCATCACACCCTTGAGTCAAATAAAATGCTTCTTTACCATACTTGTAATGCAAAATGGTTTTGGGATGTGAGCCTAGTTATTTAACTAAATATATACAAATTGTTTGGCACCCAATAAACGTAAGCTTTAAAGGGATTAGTGACAAGTCGTTGTCCTCAAGAAGGGAGCGACTGCTAACAAACGAACAACTCTTTAACAAAGTAAGAAATGAGTTTGCAAGAATTGAATGATGTTCAAGTGAATTATGTATTGACGAATGATGCTAGAGGCCATATAGGAACAAATGAGTTCATTAAATCCCTCTAAAGAGTACAACCCGAGAAAGGCCACCTCCCAAATGTTGTCAAATCCTCCATTCTCTTCTCAAAGGATTTAAATCCCCAAGGACTGATGAAGTATTCTCCTATCCCTTTGACTAACTATACAAACAATCATACTCTTCAGTTTTAATTAAATACTAAACAACCACTAAAAATACAGAGAAGTCGTCAGAAATGCATATAGGATCATCACAACCCTCCTTACCAGCAAAACCAATATGCGATGTCTTCGCCTTTGTTCCTAGATTGTTATCGTACAATATATAGATGCTAAATGCAATAAATGCATTCATGAAAATCACACAACCAAGATCAATATTTTATGTAGGGCATAACAACAAAATGATAATGACATACTTCCGATGCTTGAGATAGAGTCTTGGTGGTTCCTCTCCTGTCTTTCAATACCTAACAAAAAACAAGAACACCCAAGAACATTTTGTGCAATAGAGAGCTAATATCTACTTTCTCACACCCACACACCATATATGTTTTTACACAATCTCACCATAAATTATGTCTAATAACATGTTCTAACCTAAAGGGTAGAATAGGTTAATTGTGTCATTTTAGGGATGTTATGAAATGTATTTATAATTTAATGGGCCAACATATAATTATTAGGGTATTACCATGTGCCTCAAATGCAATTAGTAAATTGTTGACCATCTCATTATAGTTATTAAACATACATTAAGCAATTCAATTAATAGTTAGGCATGTGGAATTAAGATTGTGATTATATTAGTTCATATATTTCTAACAATAGATTGGTGTCAATTCACTGTGGAATCCTATGTGAAGTAAAACATAAGGCCGTTCACATTCAAAAAATTTCAACCTCTATGCCATATTACCATAACAAAAATTCATCAAAATATCCGAACTCACATTCAATTCGGAGTATAACTCCCAAAACCAAGACCTTGAGAAAATGTCAAATGCTATGCTCCCCATGCAAGCACCGTTCCTTGTGCCTTTTTTACTTTTCAAGCCCCCCGCCATCCGAAGTGACCATGGAATCCAAATCTCAAGACACTGTATCAATATTGCAAACTAGTATGTGGAGTGCTGGAAAATAGTATAGGACTGTTCTCGTGTTCGAAAAATAAACAAACAGGTGGAATGCACTGAGTGAAGAACTGTAGAGCCATCTTCCTTCAAAACATAAATCATGAACTATAAAAGCGGGTATAGAACATGTTAATGCGTAGAAACCCACCTTGAGGCACTATAGCCCAACTCTTCTCATTGGACAAGCTTCATATCAACATCGACGAAGCTATTGCACCGTGTAATAGCATCATCGATCCCGCACTGGTCAGTTGTACAGGTAACCTACGTGAAAGTCCATGACAAAAAACTATAAGAATCAAATTACAAAGTAAAATCCATATCAAACATCCAAGTCAAAATGCGAAAAATAGATAGACCTTGAGGAGCGAGAAAAATGCTTAAAACCTCACATTGAATAATTACGAGAGTATTTAAGAATTTATAATAATACGAAAACTTTAGCTAATTTTTAAGGGTGAGTTGGACCTTTCTAATATGTATCAAAACTAATTTGTTTTGATAGTTTAAAACAGTACTTAGTTATGTCCCTTTATTCAATATATTCATCAGATTTTTAGTCCTATTTTAGATTGAGGGGGAGTGTCAGGAATCCCACATCAAACAACTATAAAAACATTCAAAAATTTATAATAGATTACAAATTTTCTTTCTTGAACTAATTTTTGAGAATGAGTTAAGCTTTTTAACTAAAATGGCTTAGAAGAGACAGAGAAAAGAGGGACATAAACGCTTAGAAGAGACAGAGACCAGAAGAGGGGCAGAGCGTTTGTTGTTGAACTTCAGAGTAATTGGCTGTAACCTTCGACGTCAATCTTGAGACAACCTTCGACGTCCACATTTTTTTTCTTTTTCTTTAGTAGTAATGTCGGGGGCTTACAGAGTTGCACTGGTCTCTTGCAAACTTCAACCACAGTCATCACGCATCAGTTGCTGCTGTTTAGGCTGAGGAAGGAGAGTGTAGGCTTGCAATCAGCCCGTTCCCACTTGGTCCGGCCTAGAATTAATAGGTTAAGCCCATTCCAATTAAGCTTTGAAGCGGATTATTTTAAAACAATGGGCTTCAGGTTCAAGCTATACAGATTCAGCCCGACCTAACACTTGATAACTTAGAAAAAAATTGAGGGAGTGCTTGTTTCGTAGGTATGAAAAATAAGGAATGAGAATGGAATGAAGATGGATGCTTGGTAGGGAAGTATGATTTGAGAGATATGAATTTGATTACCCATTTTGGGGTATTACTCCATTCCCCTCATAATTGGGAGGAATGAGATTCATACCTCATATTAATTAATTAATTAAGATAAAAGCTAATTAATTAAAATCATTACAAAATATATTTAATTAAATTAAATAATTAATCAATATAAAATCCAATTAATTAATTATAATTTAATTAATTAATTAAAGTATAATTAAAATCTAATTAGTTAATTAAAATATAATTAATTACATGATTAATTAAAATCTAATT
>JANVCL010000008.1:3943613-3964319 GCA_026546855.1 Erythroxylum incrassatum | reverse complement strand
ATTTTGTCATTATAATTAGGGTGCATAAATTAAAAATAATTGTTTAAAATATACTTAAAATTTGCTATAAAACAAAAATTTAACAAATTTTTATTTCTTAACATTTTTAACAAACCAACCACTATCAATGGTAATGGTAATCATTCCTTCATATTAACCAACCACAATAATTATAATGATTATATCCATTCTCATTCCTCACTATATTTATTCTTATTTTCATTCTCATTACCCTCTATAAACCAAGCGCCCCCTGACATTATTTTTATTTTCTAATTTAAAAATAAAAATTATATCGAGTCAAACTTCAAATTATCTATGTTTGGTAGGACTCGAGCTCGGGTGACTCAAGTCGTATCTAGCTTTGGGCCGTGCGTGGCGTGGGAGAGTGGTTAGGATGATAAAGATATTTTAATTTTTATTTAATAATAATTATTCAAGTAATGATCTTTAATCTTAAAATGAAACGACTAATTTTGTTCCCCTTTTCATTTTATAACCTTGTTAGCAGACAAAAAATCTATAAGAAAATAAAGTTGAATTTTTCTCTCTATATTAAAAGTAAATTTGAATTCATCGATAAACTGAGTAAGATTTTAATCATGGACTTTTCAGAAAAGTAAAACACAATATATTTCAATTATATAATCATCATATTAATTTATATTAATTAAATTATTTTATATACCACGAATTATTTATTGATATACCATGTGTTTGAAATTTTGAATTATATTAGTTTGAATTAACTAAATTTTAAATTAATTGTAAAACTTTATTCAAAAATTCAAGTTTAAGAACTTAATTTGATTTGATTTAAAACCAGACTATATAAATAAAAAAGATCTTAATTTTTTATTTTCATCTTTCTCTTATTTTTGTATTGCTTTCGTCCTTTTTCTTTCTTCTACTATTTATATAAGATGAGTTTTCATTATTTAGAAAGGGAGTATATTTATCTCTGTATGTGATTATTTGTAAGAACCTAAAAAAATTGGAGGTTTAGAAATGAGTTTTTTGAACAAATTATTTCACATTATTGTACGCATATAAATTGTTATATTGTTTAAATTGTAATTTTCTCTTTAATTTTATCATATTCTAAAAGATCAATATATTCAGTTGATCTCCCCTTATTTATGAAAATTCTGATTAATTTATTAACAAATTTGAATTTATTGTCTCTTCTCAATTTTGAATTTTTATGATTGTAGAAATTTACTTTTAGCAATAAAAATTTGAATTTTTACCTACAAAATTTGAAGAAAATCATGTGGTACCGATTAGTGTTTTAATATATCAAACGAATAGACTTAAATTTGTGGTTGAGCGAATTTTAACTCTAAATTTAAGGAGTTTAAATCAGGTTGGAGTACCTTATTCTTGTTAGGGTGTTCCAACCCTGTTTAACTTAATCTAGTTCACACATTTGTATGGACCTCAAATAAATATGTGAATGATATTTAGTAAAAAAGAGTTGAAATTGATTAACTGGAACAAAAAGATCTAATCTTGTTTAGATCACCCTGTAAGAGACTTTTAAATCAAACTTGTACATACACGACTCATACCAAGTATAATAGATATGAAATTTTTTGTTTCGATATTTCAACCCTATTTTATTATATTTCATTCATATAATTACATAAATACGAATGAAATTTAATGAAAAATAATCAGGAAAATAAAATCAGAACAGTATATCTATCTCCGAATAATATTGATTAGACATTATTATAATACAATTTCTCTTTCCAAAAGCTAGTCATCAATGGTGGGTAGAACAGTGAGAAAGATGATTTCCCATGGTTTTCTCACTTTCTGGGCCATTAGCTTCGTGGAAAAGTAAGCTATAGTACATGACGATGACGGTCTTTCAAGTTGGAAGTCAACCGTCAAACTTTTAATGTTAGTTTGTTATTTTTATTTTTAATATGAAAACTCTTATTATTTATGTATGTACTAAATAAATTCTTAGTACAAAGGCAGATTAATTGCCTACTTTTAAAAATATGTCATTCAATAACTTAAATGACGGTCTCGATCAATTACAAGTAGTTGCCAAAACTTTAGAATAAATTACAGTCTCATCTTTCGGCAAGTCCAGAAATTTAAGGACATGCAACAAATCAATCACCCTGACTGGTGTCACTGATTTACGTCCCTCTTTACCGATCTCCGTTACAAACTCCACCCTAATTCCTTCCAACATCCTTCGTACATTCACTTCAATTCTCTTAAATGAGTTGTCGGAGATGTCGGTTATTTTTAATACTAACAATCAAACCCATATTCAATAAATTATTATATTTTAAATAAAATATTTAATAAATTAATTCATAATTAAATTACAAATTTAATTTGGTTAATACGTGCATTTTTTTATGTATTTCTACTATATTTTTAAAATTAATAAACGTTATCATACAACTCAACTTAAAATTATTCAATTAATAAGTAAACAAGGTAAACTCTATCGGATACAATTTTTGGATTCGAACATAAAACAAATGTATCTAAACACCACTAAGTTAAACTCTAAAAGCTTTCATTAGTCAGGGACAGAGTCATGTTGTAGGGGAGGGGGAGGGGAGCCATGGCTCCCCCTTTCAAATATTTTTTTTCTAAACATCACTAAGTTAAACTCTGAAAGCTTTCATTAGTCAGGGACAAAGTCATGTTATAGGAAAGGGGGGCTATGGCCTCCCTTTTAAATATTTTTTAAAATTACTTATATAATTAAAATTTTTAAAATTACAAATATAAGTAGGTCCCCTTAAAAAAATTATTATTATTAGATGTTAGCCCCTGAACCTTCTTAAAGTTGAGTCCGGCTCCGTCCCTGTCATCAGTCTTCCTAAATTTTATATTTATAATGACTAATGTCATTATATTTCTGTTAAACTATATTGTCTCCTTTATAAAAAGAAGCATTAAAAACAATAAAATAGAATAAATTTTATATTAAATAACATGTAAAGTATGCTTTTATAAGACCGTAATTTTGTGACGAGTGTTTTTCATAACCATAGTTTTCAAAATATTAACCAAATGCCTATAAATATTTGTTGAATGTAATATTTTGACAATAAAAAGTACACTAATACTTCTGTGTCTATTTTTTTATCGTAAAAAATCTCATTTATTTAAGTTTCTGTCTTTGCTCCTATTTTTACTTTTTTATTTAAATAATAATAATTTAATTCCTTATTAATATTAGTGAATTACTTTCAGCCTTTGTTATCATTTTTTAAAAATTTAGAGTTAGTTTAAATTCTCTCAACTTATAGGCTAACATACAATATGTTATATAAATAGGTAAATATTGCTTTCTATTATGATAGTAATAAATATGACTGATCATTGTAAGAATAATATAAATAGGTAAATGTTGCTTTCATAGTAATAAATGTGACTCGTCATTGTAAGAATAGAATACTAAACGTTGGTGACAACGTTAATAAGATTGCATGGATCATAAAGGCCTTGTGGGCACGTCCCAACCACCCTCGTGCGGAATATGTGCTTCTAAAAGAATACTGAGAAACTATGGCGAGTGCAGGAATTTTATTGTACTACAGTAACCTGTATAAAAGTTAAAGACTGTTTGACAAAAACGTAACAAAAACGACATGGGTGAATTTCTCGGAACCCTGAAGTTTGATTCCGGCGAAAGTCTTCTTAGCACTTTCGTGTTTACACGCATTTAACAACCAAAACTAGGACCACCGGAAAGCCAATCTGAATTGTACGACTCAAACAATAGGTAAATTGATCCAGAATTTCATAGACATCGCGTACAGGACTCAATCGTATCAATAAAATTTCATAGACATTTTATAGAATATTAAAAAATTTAATAATTCTTAATAATTTAAACAAAATTTTAATAAAAATATTTAAAATTTTATTTCTCATATGTCAGAATCAATTACCCCTTAACAAAAAGAGAACAAGCGATATTTTAGGTAGAAGAGACAATTTGAATATAAAGATAAAATCATAAATTAGTTACTATGAAAAAGTTTTTTTTTAATTTTGGGCGGGAAGCACGATTCTTATTAATTTAGTCAAGTTTTTTGGTAAGTATTTTAATTAATTAAATGCACTATTCCAGAATTTGTTAACAACTAAATAATATTAAAAAAAGTAACCTTATAATCTGCAAAAAAGAAACAGGGTGTTCTAATGGTCTAAACTTGGAGTTCAGATCCTCTGTCCAGTTTTATGGTGTCTTATTCTATCTCATGAATTTCAGCCATTTATTTATACAGATTTCACATTTATTTATACGAAGCTCACGCAAAACCTGCATAAATAAATAGCTGAAATTTATGAGATAGAATAAGACACCATAAAACTAGACAGAATATCTTGTTTTCTAAACTTAAGATTTTGTCCAAATGCGTCAAATTCTTTGTACTTAATATTCTATTTTAACCTGATTATAAAAAAGGACAAATGGTGGATACCAGAATCACGTGGAAGTGATGGGTTAGAGGCCTCGACTCATCTCTCTCTCTCTTTTTGATTATACTACGACCCCACTCCAAGAGCTTAGAGGATGTAAATCTGGAACTCCAAGATTCCTCAGGTTCCTACTTAACCTATATACTTCTGCGTACAAGGAGTCTTCACATACTTGATTGGTCAACTGATGATTGATCAGTGGCTCCCTCTATTCAGCATCAGGTTCTCATCAACCCTCGGATTCCCTAGTAGCTCCAACTCTCACATTGCCGCTGGAAGTGAGGCATCCGTAATTGATCCGATCAAGGAGCTGTGCCCAGGAGCTAGAGGATCATCAATAGGAACATGCCTATTTCTCCTCCTTTGGCGTGACTCGAACTCAAGACCTCCTATCAAGAAGATTAGTACACCCTCCCCCCTCGACTCCTTTTATATATTGGTGCCCTGGTCATTGAACCCCATTAAACTACAACAAATAGATATACCAGAAATAGAAAGGTAAAGAAGAAGAAGATAAATAACAGTCATGGCAAAACCACACGTCACCTTGGAGGTTGGCTACGACGGCGTCGCCGTTATCACCATCTCGAACCCTCCCGTCAACGCCTTGGCTCTTCCAGGTATCTCTCTCTGCGGTTTGATTAATGATGGTGATGTGATGTTGCGTGTCTTTGGTTGGCCGTTGATTGAGGTTGCGGTGGCTTTTTGTTTTTGGTGCAGTTATCGTCGGACTCAAGGAGAAGTTCGACGAAGCTACAAGGAGAGATGACGTCAAAGCTATCGTTTTAACTGGTTAGTATTGAGCTTTTCTTTTCTTTTCTTTTCTTTTTTCCTTCTTTTGGTTATTTGATGGCGAAGAAATGAGTTGATTCGTTGGTTGATTTGATTTTGGTTGTGATTTTGAAGGCAAGGGTGGGAAATTTTCTGGCGGCTTCGACATCAATGTGTTCCAGAAGGTTCATGAGACTGGTATGAGCTGCAGAGCATGTATGCAAGCATGTCAGATTGTAACTTTGGCTTTTTGGACTCTCACTTCTTTGTTATTGTTATTTTGGCAGGTGATGCCTCACTTATGCCTGATGTGTCCGTTGAGCTTGTGGTCAACACTATTGAGGGTACGTATCTACTTATTTGATTATAGTCTTCGGCATAAAATTGTGCCCTGGGATTGGGAATTTGACTCAGTGAGATTTGATATTTCTTTTTAAGTTGATGGTTTGTGACTTTGGCTACTCCAGATTGTAGAAAGCCTGTTGTTGCTGCCGTGGAAGGATTAGCGCTTGGAGGCGGCTTGGAACTTGCATTGGTTCGTGACTTTTGTGGACTCTGTTTTTGTTTATTGTAAACAGTGTCTTTGGAGATCTAGTAATCGAGGTTTGAGCTCTTACAGGGGTGCCATGCTCGCATTGCTACACGAAAAGCTCAACTTGGCTTGCCTGAATTGACGCTCGGAGTTATTCCAGGTTTTGGAGGTAGGCCTGCTCTTTAATAAGAGTTGTTGCATTCAGCTGTTAAATTATGGATATGTGTGTTTATGAATTTAAATTTTGACATTTCAAGGAACTCAACGTCTTCCCAGGCTTGTAGGGTTGTCAAAGGCCATTGAAATGATGCTGGTAAATCTTCTTTCCATATTATGGATAAATATTTTGTACTTGCATTCTGTCTCCTATTATGGTAGTACGCCATGGCATGCAAGTACAAAGAATGTGGGAAGAAGAGTGGTAATTTAGAAATGGCTTAGGTATGCCTTTGTCGAAGTTAGTATCTGGCAGTCAAAGTTAAAGGAGAATTGCATCTTGGAAAAGGAAAACATGTAATAACATTTTCCCCTGTTAAGTTTTCTGTTGGAATTAATGAACCACAGGGGTGGTTTCACTTCCAGTAGTTGCTAGACTGTGTGACTCAGCATGTATCCTTCATGTTATGAACCTGCTTGAGGATCTTGTTCTTTGTTATAAATTGTCATTGTTAATTCTCTTTTTTCTGTTAATACTAAAGATCCCGTTTAATTTAACGGGTTCAATGCTCTTCAAGATATGATTGCCTGATGTAGACTAAGTTGCTTGCAGTCTTCCAAACCAGTAACGTCCGAAGAAGGGAAGACACTAGGTTTAGTTGATTCTCTTGTGCCTTCTCAAGAGCTGCTGAATGTGTCTCGCCAATGGGCTTTAGACATTGCAGACAGGCGCAAACCATGGATCCGTACTCTTCACAGGACTGATAAGATTGGTTCCCTATCTGAAGCACGTGAATTACTGAAAGCTGCAAGGCAACAAGCAAGGAGGACTGCTCCAAACTTGCCCCAGCATCATGCATGCCTGGATGTAATTGAAGAAGGAATCGTTCATGGAGGATACAGTGGTGTTCTGAAGGTACCTTTGGGTTTAATTTGTTCTGATCGGTCCTAAATATATGATTCCCTTGGTAGCTGTCTTCTTTCTTCACTAGAGAGTGCTTGATTTTCCTTTGGTATGTCAATATGTTATATGCTGGATTTAGGATTGAACAATTAATGCATTGTGTTGCAACAAAATGTCTACACGCACATCCAGTCATACATAATAGTGGATGATTACTGTTGCAGGAGGCCAAAGTATTCAAGGATATAGTCTTGTCAGACACTGCGAAAGGTCTTGTTCATGTATTTTTTGCCCAGCGTGCAACATCAAAGGTAATGCATGTATCAGCCATTATATACATTTTGAAGTCAATTCCTACAGTACCTGAAGCTTTTAGGACTTTGTGTTCTCCAGAATTTTTTTTCACCATATATTAAACTTGTATGAAAATTTCAAAATATTTGGATAAGTGTCGCTATTTCCATCAAAATTGTGCTGCTTTCGTATTTTAATACAATTTAATTGAACACATGTCAATATCATTTCTACTATTGCTTTTAACCCAAATTTGGTGCCCTGTTGAATGTTTAATTGTTGCAAAGAAATATGTTCACTAAATTTGCAAAAAGAAAAAAGAAATATGTTCACTAGGTTGTAAATGTGAATGTGAAATCTCATATACATGTATTCATCGTGGATTTAACCTTTCCTTTCACATTCATTTCACTTATTTTTGTCTCTTTAAATGTTTCCCCTTAGCTAGTTTTTGTGTTTATAATTTTAATCTGACATCTCTCTAAAACAAAAATTTAAAAAGTCTAGATAATGTTTTCTGTAGCAGATATCTTCTAAGGCTTGTGCTCGTTGTCCGACCTCTTGTTTATCCAACTTCTTTACTTTGGCAGGTGCCCAATGTAACTGATATTGGTCTGAAACCGAGGCATATCAAGAAAGTTGCTGTTATTGGTGGAGGCCTAATGGGTTCTGGCATAGCTACTGCTTTAATTGTTAGCAATATATATGTTGTACTCAAAGAAGTCAATTCTGACTATCTTCTCAAGGGTACAAAAACAATAGAAGGTAGTGATTTATCATGGATTTGAACTCTTATGTTATTTAGAGAACTTGGCCTCCAGTTATGTCGGACTTTGTCCAGTGAATCAGAAGCTCCAGTTATGTTGGTCATCCAGGAAAATGTCCCTGCTTAAAGTAGTTTATGTTTCATTTTGCGCACAGTATTTCTAAATACAAGTAGTTCAACACTTTAAGCTGTTTACTTGTGGGCTATGACCGGGGAAAGAAACCTAATTTATTAAGAAGATGGAATCATAATCTGAAGCCTTTTGGATAAAGAGCTTGATTCTGCATAAAATATTGATTACTGATTACTGATTGCGTTGTCATTTGCCTTTTCTTTTCTTTTTGATGTTAGAGAAGCTCAGTAACTCTGTTTCATATGGCAGCCAATATTCGAAGTTTAGTGAGTAGAGGAAAGTTGACACAGGACAAGGCAAATAAAGCCCTTTCAATGCTCAAAGGTGTATTGGACTATTCAGAGTTCAAAGATGTGGACATGGTCATTGAGGTGAGCTTGTCTTAAATCTCAATTTCTTAAATCCACAGTGTTATAGTAACTGTTTGGAGTCTTCTAGAGTCATGGCCTAGCACGTTAATTCATTAGTTGTTGTGCATTTTTGTTTGTATTACTCGTAGCTCTTTGTGTTGTGGTACTTGGTATCTCTTTGTTCCATGATGTGGAAATAAAATACAAGAATTACAATCTTAGTCCAGAGTTCAGCTTTCTGTTAAAGCTTGTTTGTTGCATCAATGTGCAGGCAGTTATTGAGAGTGTTCCCTTGAAACAAACAATATTTAGTGAAATTGAGAAGGCCTGTCCTCCTTATTGCATTTTGGCAACAAATACATCCACTATTGACCTCAATTTAGTTGGTGAGAAGACCTCCTCACAGGATCGGATCATTGGTGCACATTTTTTCAGGTTACAATCATCTTTCTTCTTTATTTGTTTGTATACATCATCTGCACGATCATTCTATTGTCTTTTGATAGCTCTTGAGCGTAAGTTTCATGTATCTTCGATCAACTTCACATAATTCTAGTTGGATCTTCACAGAAAATTTCTTCCTATATATTGAGTTACCACGTCAACTCTATATATAATGAATTGTGACAACAGATGCAAATGTTAATTTACTTTGAAACATTGGGGAGGAGGCATAACTCTTCTAACCAATCTAAAGCATCGTTCATTGAATCAGTAGAAAGGGTGAATATTCAAATGTTTTGGTACCTGTCTGATGTAAATAATCCAAACATTGATTTGGCTGTCTTTTTTCTAAACTTTGGTTGGAATAGGGAGGGCATTGTGGCTTCAGTGTTGTAAACTCTTCCTAAGATGGAGAATTATAAAACTGCAAAGAGAAGAGCACTATCAGAGATAGAACTTATGATAATTCTTTACAAGCCTTTTTCCAGTTAGAATAATATCTTAGGCGAATCAGTAACAATTTCTAAAGGGTGTTTAATTTATCATTCTTCTCTGAACTATTCAACCTTTTTCGAATTACCATCCTAGTTTCACTTAAAGCTCCATCTATACTTTGGTCTTAATGTGTACAGCCCTGCTCATGTGATGCCTCTTCTGGAGATTGTACGGTCTAATAAGACTTCTGCACAAGCAATTCTAGATCTCATGGCAGTTGGGAAACAAATAAAGAAAGTCCCTGTCGTGGTGGGTAATTGTACTGGTTTTGCAGTCAATCGGACATTCTTCCCCTATACGCAAAGTGCACATCTTCTAGTTAATTTGGGCGTGGACATTTTCAGAATTGACAGGCTGATCGGCAGCTTTGGCCTCCCCATGGGTCCTTTCCAGTAATAACCTTTCCTTGATGTTGTTCTTTCCTTAAGCATGTCATACGGCTTCCAGGCATACATTTTTAGGCAAATTGTGGTCTTTCTCAATCTAATTAATGCCATTATTCCTTGCAACTAGCAAAGTTTCAAGTCCCGACGAGTGATTGGCCATAGTATTATAAATTGCTTCTGCCTTTGTTTAGTTACAAGTATAAATTGTATGATACATTTGCAGGCTTCAGGATCTGGCTGGTTATGGAGTTGCTGTTGCAGTTGCGAAGGAATTTGGTAGTGCATTTCCTGATCGTACATTCCGGTCGCCATTAGTTGACCTCTTAATAAAAAATGGACGCAATGGTAATTGCCATTATGTTTTTGTTTGAACCATATTGCATGACATCTTTATGTCATTGAAAGATGTGAATTTATTTACACTTGCCTCATGTCAGGTAAAAATAACGGCAAGGGGTATTACTTGTATGAGAAAGGAAGTAAGCCAAAGCCTGATCCTTCAGTGCTACCAATCATTGAGGAGTCCCGAAGGATTGCTAATATCATGCCTAACGGGAAGGTACTTCTGTTTGTTCAATCTTACCGCACATTTGCAATCTACCTTATTGCCTTAGGACGACAAAAATGTGTCAATACGCATATGTTATGCAGTCTTGCGTAAGATTTTACATCAGTAACCTCAGTATAAGACGATTAATGCAGGCATACTGAATTATGTTTGCAGCCTATAAATGTCACTGACCAAGAGATTGTGGAGATGGTCCTCTTTCCAGTGGTGAATGAGGCTTGTCGTGTTCTTGATGAGGGAGTGGTAGTTCGAGCGTCAGACCTTGATATTTCTTCTGTTCTTGGAATGAGTTTTCCCTCTTATCGGTGGGTGCTTTAATCAATGCTCACGTTTCACCATGTCTAGTTGATCTGTTAAGGATTATATCTTTCACAAGTTACTCTATTTGCTTATGGTGCATTCACTTGGCACAGTTTTAAATTATATCATGTCAAAATTCTGCTTTGTCTGTGGTCAATGCAGTTTAATGTAGCTCTGTGTTCACCACAGTTGTGCAAGTTCCCTTGCTTGCATATAAGTAAAACATTATATTCCTTACGCACATGATTATACGCCATCACTGGAATAAGCCAACCACATAAGTCACACTTGTAAATATCCAAAAGGGCACTTAGGCCACATTTTCAAGATAGAGAGCTTTGAGGCATAAGATTCAGTTTGTTATTTTTTTGGGTCACTATCCTTTGCCGTTGGGGAACAAATTACAGGATTCTGAAGATATAATTGTTGCGGCTGAGATATTGAGTACTTGAATTAGGACTCTGAAAAGGGAACCTTTTGCCATTAATTTCGAAGTTTCCGTTCTTGCTATTTGATACGTGGATTCCTCTTCCCTAGTTTGAATGTCATTTGCGACACAATGTTGCTCACGGAATAGTTTATCCTTTGCAGTGGGGGAATTGTCTTCTGGGGAGACTCAGTTGGGCCAAAACATATATATTCCAGTTTGAAGAAATGGTCTCAAGCATATGGTGACTTCTACAAACCATCAAGGTATTTGGAAGAAAGAGCAGCTAAAGGCATTCTTTTGGTAAGACCAATATCCTTTCTACTTGTTTGATTCTTTCTTTTCCTTACCTTCTCGTTCCTCATGATCTTATGTGTCATTCCCATGTTTACCTTACTAATTATTCTCTGTCACTTGCATCGACTTACCTTTGTGCATCTAAGACATTAATTGGACATTGATTCCCTGCAGAGTGTACCTGCTTCGTCATCTACAGGATCAAAATCACGTTTGTAGGCCACAATTGCTTGTTGGGTCTTCAGACGTCAAGGCAAAATCAGCCATCAGCTTATTGCATTTGGAAACGCCGTAGGCCACAAGTGCTTGTTGGGTCTTCGGACGTCAAGGCAAAATCAGCCATCAGCTTATTGCGTTTGGTAACTCCCAACAAGTACAAGCAATAAATTTCTGTTTCTAGTATTTGTTTATTCCCAGTATTTCTTGGAATCACGACTAGTTATTTGTAATCGATACATGAGTTGTTTTGAAACATTAAATAAAAATTAGATATGCTCATTCTGGAACCTTAACTACTACTGATCATCACGAAGGCTTTGGTTGTTTTGTTGTTTGAGCAACCCTCCTCTCCCAAGATCTAAGACCCTGAAAGAACACAAAAGCTCTGTGGGTCTCAGATTTCGTACTACAGGTTCCCTATTCCCACTTACGAGGGTTTATGATTATCATACGAATGCTGACAATTCTTTTTCCTTCTCAAGTTACTCTATATTGATTTTGGTCATGACAGATAATCAAATTGATTTCTGTTAACAAAACAAGTCAAAGCGTATAAAGATGTGGCATATCAGCTTAGGATAACTGTAGTATCATTTTACGTGGACTATGGTATAAGAATCTATTTGAGTTTCGTTTGGTTGGCAGGAAAGTAACGTGAATTTGAAATATAATTTTTTAGAAAATAAATCTATGAAAAGTAAAAATATTCACATGCTTGAATACTTATAAGAATTTTAATAGAAAAGTTGGTTGGATTCTTATTATAGTGTTTGTTATGCTAACACTATTTCATAGAATGTAACTTAATTTTAACTTGTGTTTTTAATTACATCCTTACAAACCGAATACAAATTAAAATCGTTAAATAAGAAAAAATATGAACCTGAAGATTATCAATTGAAAATTCTGAGCAAAAATATTCAAAATCTTACTAACGGGAAAATAATAAGAATAATTGAAGACAATATTGTGAATACCGGTATGTACCAGACCAAAATTGGTACGAAATAAAGAATGAGTCGTACTGGGTTTAAATACTGGTCGGTATCGACAGATACCGACCGGTATTCAAAATACCAATCGGTATCGGTCAAATATCAGTCGATACCAAAAATTTTTAAAAATAAGGAGTTTTTTTTAAAAAAATTTTAAATTTAATACTGGCTAAATATCGACTGATACCGAAAATTTTAAAAAATAGGGAAACTTTTTTTACAAAATTTAAAACAAATTTAAAATTTCCCTTCTTCCTTCTTATTTCTCCTTCCTCTTTTTTTTTTCAAAGTTTTTTACTTGGTTATTTTATTTATTTCAACTTTTATAATTATTATGAATTTTTAATTTTTTAAAATAATAATAAATATTTTTATTACTAATAAAAATTATAAATTAAATAAAATTTAAAAATAAATTATTTTTATTTAAATTTTTATTTAAATTTTATATAATATTTATTAATAAAGTATTAATAAAAATATTTTATTTTTAAAAATAAATAATTTAAAAATTATTATTTATAAACTAATATTTATTTATATATTTTTAATTATTAAATCAAATTTTATTTGAAATTTATATATTTTAAAAATTTTAAATTTAATTATATTTATTAATAATTATTAAATTAATTTGATAAATTTAAATTAAACTATAAAATAAGTTAAGACATTTATAATTTTAGTAATAATTAAATTTAATTAATTAAATATATAATATATTTAATTGATAGTAAATTAAATAATATATGTTTTTGTTTCATGTTTCAATTATACTCAGTTGTTTCCTTATCACGAACTCTTGTTGTAAATTGTAATAATTTAAGAGTTAAGAATATTTATTGTTCTTTTTATTAGATATTTTAATGTAATTATTATTTATTATATAATAAAATTGAAATCGTAATATTTTAAATACTTTTATATAAATTACGTTATTATTTATATGTAAAATATATGAAAATTATTGTTACTTCATATTAATTGTAATTATTATTATAATTTTTAGAGATAAAATTAAAATTAAAATTATACCTATATAATATGAAAATATACTATTTTACAAATTTTTAAAAAAATTTAAAAATTATTTCATAAATTTAAAAAATTATTCAAAGTGGTATATAATATTTACCGATACCGATATAATATATAATATCGTTCCAAAACTACATCTGTATCAAATCTGGAACGATACAGCATTGAGCTATCCCACATTAATCCTAATTTTATGCGCAGTTGCTTCAACTTGTAAGGTTCTTTAATGCCGTAAGTGGTGCCCTGAAATTACATGGTTCGATCGAATTATGTTTGTGAAATACGTGTCTCCTCCAATGGGAAGCCACCACTTGTCAGTATGCCTTTTGACATTTTTCTACCCATCTTCGTGAAGACCCACGTTCCTCCTCAAAGTCCCAAACCAACAAGACATAACTCTCTGGTCTCTTTCTCTCTAGCAAGACATAACAGAAGCTGACAATAATCCACCAGAAACCACAATGATTGCCACTAGAATAGGGGTATACTCACTTGTAATAATATCGTCCATATGGGTTTTATCGACCACGTCGGATTCACTGCGCTTCGACATAGAATCAGGACACACCAAGTGTATATCAGAAGATATCAAAAGCAATTCTTTGACAGTTGGCAAGTACTCCGTCATTAATCCTAACGACGGTCAGCCTTTGCCGGAATTCCACAAGATCACTGTTCGGGTAACTAAGTCATCCATCCATGGAGGCCGTAGTAGTTAGTTAGATCAATGATCCAACCCTTTTGTGTTTTTGATGTGTTTGATTTGACTTTGTTGTTGGGTTTGTTCATTAGGTGACTTCAAGTTATGGGAATAGTTACCACGAGGCGTCGAAAGTTGGTGCTGGAGAGTTCGCGTTCACGGCGGTGGAGGCTGGAGATTATCTCACTTGTTTCTCTGCGGAGGAGCACAAACCAGCGACAACATTGACTGTGGAGTTTGATTGGAGGACTGGTATTGCTGCTAAGGACTGGACTGGTGTCGCTAAGAAAGGCTCCGTCGAAGTAAGTCAGTTTTGTTCTTGTGTGCATATTAGCATTTTTTAGGGTGTTTGACCTCGGTTCTGTCTTTTAGATCTGATATAATTTGGTGGTACTCATGTGATTGGAGAAGTTTTAGTTCGTCTATACAGATATGCCTAAGGGTTTGACTAAGCTTTTCTTCCCTGAAGATAGACGAAAACGTTAGGTTGATAGTGTTAATTGGTTAAACAAATTGTAAATTCTTATCATGTCATTGAAATGAATGTGGATATGATTTGTCGATGGTTCAAAGGTGGTTGGTTGGTTGTTCTAGATATCATGTATCCCCTGAACTAATTACATGGTGCAAGAGCTGCTCTGTGTTAGTTTAGGTACATAGGGCTAGGTCTGAGTGGGAGCTAATTTTTGGTAAGCTGGTGTCTAGAAGGTAGGATAAATAGTTGATGGTTTCCTTCAAATCAGAACTGAGAACGACTGCTTTGTGCTGTAAGCATTGTTTGAACTACCAGCTGTGATGGGCCTTGAAGTTTCTTTGGACGGGTAAATCCCTACACAAGTTGATGCCATGTGAATTTAACCTTAAAAAGAAGCTGGACTGTTAATTAAGTTCATTTTGCAAACATAGTTCTTCGAATATGATACAATGAAGTCAGAATTAAGTTATCAGGTAGGGGAACTTACAGTAATGTGGAGCAAGAGCATTAGAGTAACAATTTCAGGCGATTGGAGGATTATGTAAAGATGCAAACACTAGAAGGTGCTCCTGTTCTCCAATGCCTCTGGAGCTTTTTGCAACAAACCAGGATGACAATTACTTTTGATATAATATGCTTTGTAAACTGCACAATATGTTACTGGAAGATGATCTGGACTAAAAATTGGGAGGCATTTCTCCTGTTTCCTATCTGGTATCTCATACCATGACAGATGAGGAAAATTTCTGTCATGCATGTACAAGTTATGGTTTCAATGTGAGAAATCTGCAGGAGAGTAGAAATTGAAGGTGTCCTAGATATCTAGGATCCAATTCAACATACTACAGAAGCCAGTTTCAAAAGCTCAAGAAGTAATCTCCTAGGAACTGCAAGGGGTGACAAACTTGTGAACTGTTACTCGAAATATAACGAATAATTATAATTTTTTGCAGTCCTTCGATAATCTCTTGACAAATGCAGTCATTAATAATGCACTATTTCACATCTTTTTGTCTGACAGTTCTTCGTTATTCTAACATGATGTCTCCAAATATGCATACCTATTATATGTGGAAGTTTGAGGATTCAAATTATGAAATATCTGAGTTGACTTGAATAGGTCATGGAGTTGGAGTTGAAGAAGTTGTATGATAGTGTAATTGCCATTCAGGAGGAAATGTATTATCTTCGTGAAAGGTAAAATTTGTCTCTTTTATTAGACTAGTACATTGGCAGATTATTTTACTTATTCAAAACTGCCTTCTTTTTTCCTTTAAATATCAGTTCTCTAACTCAGTCTTATCATACTTGACGCTTCAGAGAAGAAGAAATGCAAGACTTGAACAGAGCTACTAACTCGAGAATGGGCTGGCTAAGTCTTCTTTCACTTCTTGTTTGTTTATCAGTGGCGGGCATTCAAGTATGGCATTTGAAGACCTTTTTTGAGAAAAAGAAACTGATATAAGTTTATTCTGGAAAACTAGTAGATTTTATGTTCTTAATTATGTTTTCCTTTGTTTAGATTGTCGCACAAAATAATAAAAAATTGTAAGAAATAATTTCTCGAATAGAAATGAAAGTGAAGACGACTGACTGAGTATCAGCAACCATCTTCTGTAACTCTATCCACCTTAGACTTGTAGGCACATTCTTGTATTCTTAATCTGAAGGCAAAATCCTTGGTCTTCGCCATTTTGCGACTTTCATGTCTGATTTTACCCTTTTATTTCCTTAAATTTTTCTTTCCAATAAAGGAATGAGTTTGTTACTTTACTATTCATGACAACGTGATTGTTGATTAACAAATCCTTGCTCTCCAACGCCCAACGATTCTCAAATTGTTTAAATGCCACACTTGAGTAAGAATACTGCGAAAGTATTAAATAATCATAAGCAACAATAAACACACAAGAACTATGGTAAAAATCAACCTTTATTATTTTCTCAAAAGTAGATAAAGGAATATTCTCTCTTAATATGTTCCCTTCCCATCTATCTCTCTTCCTTCTAAGAGCAAGGTTCAAATAAGCTATTTATAGACATCTTTGGCTTTACAATTTAGAATTCTAATTAAACTGAACTAACTAGATCACCTCAATCTTTATCAAATTATATCCCATTAATCAATTGGATAACACCTCAATCTAAATAGTTATCCATCTGATATGATTTATTTACATCACTACTAACAAGATAAGAGATTACATTCAACTAGAAATAATGCATCTATATCTATAAAGAAATATACTATCTTCAGATGATCCTCTAGCATGATCTTCATCTTTTAGAGCTAATCTATAACTACTATGATCTTATCTGCCATATCATTTAAGATCTCTCCTTAATCTTTATCCATTGATGATGAGTCATCCAAGTCCAAAGTTTTTTATAGCACGCTGGTTTGGTCTAGTGCTTACCCATGTCAAGTTCATTAATTATGGTTCGTCTAAACACACATTAAGTCTTTAGAGCTCTCACATGTCTCCCTTATGCATGTGATCTAACTAACCTTCAACCCAAAGTTCATCTCAAGTTATCTTTTGGTTTCACATTTGAATCTTGCATCTTGTCGAAGATTTCTACCAATGTGCACCAATGCATGCCAATTCATCAACAATGCCCATTTTTCTTACCCACTTGCAAGTCTTTGCCTTGTTCCGTTGCCCCAAGTGTCAAACATTGGTCAAGGCTTGCCAATGCCGCTACATTTCCACTATTATGATTTAATGGTCTAACAAACCACCCCCACTAGAAGAATTTGGTGCTCTCGTAGAAATAATCTGTGGGTACTCCTCCGAATGTGCTTCCCTCGAAGACTCCTTAGTTATTAGCACATTTTCCTCGTACCATTTCCCCTCTCCGTTAGGTTTGCCTTTGCTTTTATTTGGATGTTCCTTTGTAAGGTTCATTACGCCTAACATAGCATAATTATTAAGATAAACTTCTTTTATCAAGTCTTCACCTCCTTCTCCTTGATCCTTCGCAACCATGGAATTTATTTACTCCTTACCCACGTTTCAACTTGGGCATTTATAAGCAAAGTGTGGCCCTTCAAAGATGAAACAAGCAATATCCCATTTTGTTTGTTTCTTGGAGTTACATTGACAAGATTCACATACCTTTTCTTTTCCTTTCTCTTAGTCATTCCGTGTTCCATCATTCTTCTTACCCTCATTGCTAGTTCAAGGTGGTATTTGGAGATCCACCAAGGCATTTGTAGCCACCTTCATGTTTGATAGGTCTTTTGCATTCTGACTCTAAAGCTCCATTAATGTCCAACATTGCAAGCTACTTATGAAATTGAACTTTTCTTCCTCAGCTATGTTTTGCACGTCCAATATCAAAGATGTGAATTTTCTCACATACTCCCACATCGACTTGTCTTGCTTTAATCTCTTCAAAGCTTCCTCCGCTAGCCATAAAGTGTTTTCAGGGAGGGACTAGTCCCTTATCTCCTTCTTTGTCTTCTCACAATTGTCAATAAGAGGTCTACCTACACTGATATTGTTGGAGGTTCTCGTTCTCCACCATAGCTTTGCATTCTCCATCATATACATAGTCGTGATTGACACCTTCTCTAAATCAGACACCTTTATCGTTGCAAAATATTGCTAATCTTCTGTACGATAATTTAGGTCCATTTAAGCAAGACTCAGTCTTTCCACATAATTGTTGACCAATAAAACCATGTTCTCAAATGCCTCACTATCCTTGAATTATTTAACTCTCACACTCGAATAAGAATACTATGAATGTATTAAATAATCATTGGTAACAATAAACACACAAGAGCTATAGTAAAAACCAATCTTTATTACTTCCCTAAATAAAGGAATTCTCCATCTTATTGTGTTCCCTTCCCTTTTATCGCTCCTCCTCCTAGGAATAAGGCTCAAATAGGCTATTTATAGGTACCTGGGCTTTACAATTCAGAATCCTAATTAAACTAAACTAACTAGATCACTTATATCCTTATAAGATTACAACCCACTAACCAACTAGATGACATCTCAATCCAAATAGGTCTCTTGACATCTCAATCCAAATAGGTCTCTATCTGATAGAATTTATCTATATCACTACTAATAAGATAAGAGATTATATTTAACTAAGAATGATACATCTATATCCATAAAGAACTTTACTATTTTTAGATGATCCTCCTACATGGTCTTTATCTTTTAGAGCTAATTTGTGTGTGTGTGTGTGTGTATATTATGATCTTATCCACCACATTATCCAAACTCTCCTATTGATCTTTATCTATTGATGGTGAGTTATCCAAGCCCAAAGCATTTAATAGCACATTGGTTTGGTCCAATGCTTACCTATATCAAGTTCATTAGTCATGATCCGTCTATTTGAGCACACATTAAGTTTTTAGAGCTCTCACATGGCTCCCTCATGAATGCGATCCAGCTAACCTTCAACCTAGGTTCCATCCTTTAATGATTACTAACATATCTCTTACTTTAATATTTTTATAAGATTATCTCTAAAATATTGGTAGAAAGATCAAAACTTACCCTCAATTATGAAAAATGTAAATTAAACCAAATTCTCCTTAAATGATAAAAAAATAAAAAGTTCTTTCATTTATATTATGCAATGTTCATGCAATATAAGTATCAGAATTGATCAATTGATTATTCAAAATTCTTAGAGATTTTTATGTAAAAGGAGATGAGAAAACCATATTCCATTCTTCTCAAAGTATTTTGACTTATGTTAAAATTTGATTTAAAACATTATTGATATGTAGATTAGAGATTTATTCTTAAGACTTTGAAGGCCTTTGGATTCTCAAACATATCTGTCTCTTGGATTCAAGAATATATCTCTTTAACTTCTTACTCAATTCATATAAATGGAAAAGTAAGCTTGCCGTTCAAAGGAGTAAATGGTGGTAGATAAGGAGATCCCTTAAGCCCAAATATTTTTGCCATATGCCTAAAAGTTCGCACCATCTTTTAAAAAAAGAAAATTGTTGGTTAAAAAATCATCTATCACTTGAAACGTTCATAACTAAGGCTCTTCAACTTAGCCTTTTACAAATGACCTACTTCTATTATCCTATATTGCCACTTATTCTCTCAACCTTGTCATAAAAAGCTTAGTAGAGTTTAAAGCTATATCAAGATTAGTGGTTAATAAAGCCAAATCCTGCATTTTTATTTTAGGCAATCACTCATAACTTAAAAAAACTCTATAGAATGTCTGGTTTTGGGTTTACTTCTCTACTTTTTAAATAGCTTGGACTCTTTTTAATCACCAAACTATTGAGTTATAACAATTTCCTTCCACTAATGCATCGGTTTTATATTCATATTAATTCTTAGACATTCAAACATTATTCTTTTACATGTAGGTTAATTCTTATTAACTGAATCCTAAACATTTTGCCTATTTACTAGGCCAGTCACCTATTCATCCCATTACACACTTGTAAGCTTATTGAAAATATAATGAAAACTTTTTATAGAAAGGAAATAAAGACAAAGCAAAGGATGCCAAAGTTAGATGAAAAGAAGTACCTTAAACCTGAAAGTCGATTAGGAATTATTCTAATACGACTCAAACCAAAATTTCCTAATTAAAATGATATGAAGATTGCTCATACACAGGCAATACTTATAAATCTAATTGGTTTATAAAGTACATGTAGCGCCCCCTTACCGTAGAGTACCCACCGGAACACCCGTAGGTCATTCCGGTACATATCCTGTGATAAGAGAACACTACAGACGAACACCACTATACTCCATATGGCATCATAATAATAAAACATTAAACCATGTACAAATGACAATTTCCATCTTTGATACGCAATTCAATTCCTTTCAATTGAATTGTTGAATGATTGTAATAACTGAAACTGTTTATTTATGAACGTGGGCTCAGATTGTTTACTTTTTATTCCACGCACATGAGTGTAATGAAAAAAAATTTATACTGAGTTTCGACTGATTGATGTAGCACGCCACCC
>JANVCL010000008.1:3912575-3934896 GCA_026546855.1 Erythroxylum incrassatum | reverse complement strand
CATAAGACATTACAGAAGAATAACTGTCTTCACTAATCTGCGAAAAAACAATGCAAGAAAATCATAATTGCATTCATTAAGCAAAGCTTTTATTTTAACAAAAAAGAAACCGTAAAGAAGATCAAAGAACTTCTTTAAAGTGATAAAAGAACTTTTGAAATTAACCAGGGAAGGGAAAAAGAAAAGGAAATGAATGACTTAATCCAACTTGTAGTTGAGAAAAATCGCTTTACATAATTCAGAGAGAGATTTTTAAGAATTGAGTACAAATATCTCCCACGTTACTGCTGCTGCCTTGCCTACCATCTTAATTATAGTAGCATTACCCAAATGAAAGATTCATTCCTTATTCGTTTTTCAGTAAAAGTTGAGTTCATTACGCCAAACAGAACTACATTATCAAGATTTGAACAAATAGGAGGTACTCACATAATAGAAAGAGGCATGACTCAAATCAATTTTACAGAATGGTGAAGTTCAAACGCACGAACAAAGATCACTAATTTTGTTACAAGACAGCGTAGAAATTTCCAAAAATGATCTCTGACCCACAATCAAACCAACTGAAATTCAACAATCCCAAGAAAAGAAGCGCAATATTCACACTTGATTAACACCCTTTTCACCAAAGACACAAAGTAACAATAACAATTAAACCCCAAACACCAAACAACTCAAAATTCAAAACAATAAGAAAACAAAAATGTACTAATCCCACAAAAAGATACAAACTTCCACAAACCTGGAACCCGGAAGATGCTGGTGCTGCATGTGCGGCACCGTCACCACCTGCGTAGGCAGCTGGTTCTGAGCCGCCATCGGCTTCTGTGCAATTGGTGGCGTCGGCAGAGTCACATGGTGACGTTGCAATTGAGGGTGCTCCGGCAACACCACACTCCCCTGCGTGAAATCGAGCTGTCTGGCTAATTTCTTCGCCGGAAACTCCACGCCGGAGTTGTTATCAGACTTTTTTGGAGGGAAATCTTTTCCCTCTTCTTGTCCCATCCAATTCAAAAGGAGAAAAAAAAAACAAACTCACAAGATTCCAAATTTGTCCCGAACCAAGCACACAAAACTTAATTTTGAAAAAAAAAGGAGAAATCCACTCCGATTTCTTAACTCCGCAGATCCAAAATCTCGATTAAAACATCTATATATTCCTTATTAAAATGCACCAGCTCAAATAATCAATTACTCAAAGCAAACGAAAACCAGAATCAATTTTTCAAGAAACCGTATACACACACACACACACACATGTAGAGAGAGAGAGAGAGAGAGAGTTAAGTGTGAAAAGGCAGAGAGAAGCTGTATAAGTGAATGAGAAGAGGTAGATAGATAGAGAGGGAGGTGAGTGGAGGCTTTTTGGTGCTCTTCCTCTTCTTTGGTTTTTGCTTTCCTCCCTCTCTGTATGGAGGTTTTGAAATTCAATTCTCCATGTGTATACTATCATCCAACGGCTGTGGTTGAACGGGAGCATCCTACGGTTGTAATTCATAGAAATTGGGAGTAATATTTGCTCTTTTGACCGTTCGCTCCAGTTACAGAAGAAATATCATAGAATCAATAACCACTTCAAGATATGTTTTATGGTAATTAACTAATTACAAACGAGGACTTAATCTAACTTATATACTAATCAAAAATCCTCAACTTCATCCAAATATCACAACTGGGTTATTTTCTTTAAGAATTCATGTTACCACCTTTTTTAATATTTAAATAGAGTATTATATATCTCTATATTGTCATTTCATAAGTGGTATTCTATAAAAAATAAATTTATTGGCTCAATTTCCAAAAGAAAAAAAGGTAATTATTGGTTCACCAATAAAAAATCACCCTTTTTCTTCCTTTTCTATGTTATTTCTTCTTCGCCTGTTTGACAATAAATTGATTGTATTTAGCTGATTTTATCAGCTAATTTGACCAACATATTGCATTAGCTATTTATTAGAGATGTTCGGTAAAATTAGTTGTTTATGTGTAAAATAACTTATGAGAATATGATTTAAAAAAATTATAAAAATATGAATATTATATATTTTAGTATTTCAATGAATATTTTTATAAGAATTTATAATTTAGATATTTAATTATACAAAAATTAAGTTTATTACGCTAATAATATGTTTGGTTTTGGCATTCTATCACCCGCCTATTCTTAATTATTAAGAATTTTGTGAGAAGCTTTATAAATTAGAACTTGCTGCAAGCAAAGGTGGAAAAAACTTCACAAGCGATACGTGAAGAAAAAAAATTTATTATGTAGATTATTTATCTCTTTTATTGTGAGTTTTAAGTTTTTTTTTAAATATTATTTTTATGATAAAAGATAAATAATTTGGAATATTACTAATACTATAATAATGCTATCATTATTTACAATTGTAACTTATAAGTTTAAAACAACATAAATGACTGTTATAAACTATAATAATCCATCCTTATTGTCATATTCTGCAAGTAAACCGAGCAATATTTGTAAATCGAGGGGAAAATGGTCATTACCAAATAGTGGAATTAATTGTTTGGTCCAAAAGCTCCTGTTCTAGAAATAACTGATTAGGTTGAATCAGCCAACTCAACTGGCTCGTAATAAAACAACAAAATAACTTTTTAATATAGTCAAACCTCTAAAAATAAGTCAACCAGCTGAAAAACAACTTATCAACTGTTTACCAGATGAGACCTTCATATTTATTGCTTGTTGTATATTTGTAGACAAGGTTTTTTCAATTTGCTGGAGTTTAAAAAGGATTATAATGTATATAATTTTATCTTTGTATTTTTAGAAAAAGATTGTTTCTGTAACTTCAACCTATGACTTTATAATCACATGAGAACAAGCTTTGAGACTCACCTCAAATTTTGAATAAAAAATATATTATTAATTATCTTCAAAACACTTAAAAAAAAGTTAGCGTAAGTAGCTTAGTTGTTTCCAAGTCTTTTTAAGAGAGTGGTTTGGTTTGATATATTTCATTTCTGAATTTCGCTATTATCCTTTACAAGGGTTTGTGGCCATTCATTTCTGAATTTCACTATCATCCTTTACAAATCAATTGTCCTTTACAAGGAGTTCTGGCCATTCTTTACAAATCAAAAAAATCCAATCTATTTGCCATATACATATTCTTATGTTATCAATACAAATAAGCTCGCCTAAGGATAACATAGCCGAATTTATATTTGGAGAGCGCTGAGCATATGATATATTTGGAGTAATATCGTCCCATTTAATAAATTTTCCTATAAACATTTAGTACTGTTGTGAGAAGTTGGAATATATATTTCACAAAGTGAACAAAAAATACTTGAGATATTGATTCGCCGTAAACACTATCAGCTCTAACTACTTGTTTATCAGAGAATCGTAAAGCAAGCACCCAAAACAGAATTTGAAAGCGTCATTGGAGAAACACCAACTTAGTCGAGTCAAGACTGAAAATTGGCAAGCTTGGTGAAGTGATGATCTTACTGACGATGCTTCTAACTGTAATAGGTTCAGTCAAAGGATTACCTAAAACCGGTAACTACCAGCAACCAAATACAAAATTCAGCTTGCCATCACTAATTCAGAGCAGCATAGAACATGCCCTTCCACTTTCATTTGAAAAACCAAAGCCCCAAGTTGGAACTTTCCATCCCACAGAACGAGTAAATTAACTATGCAGTTTAGATCAGAGGACGACCACTTACCTCCTTGGAATGACAATACCTGATGAAGAGCTCTGATTTTTATGGGAAAAGGGAATGGTCCAGTCGGTATCCTATATTCCAATGTCAATAACAATGCAGAATGAGAGGGATAACGAACCAGACACCAGAACCAGGACATCAGTATGCAGCATCTAAGATTTCATGGATAATACTAAACTCAACATACATGTATCTAATTCTCCCCAGTGTAGCAGTATTGAACCAGAAAGTGGGATAATCAGCCCAAACAGAAATGACATTGGCCTCCTTGAAGTCTCAGAATAACCATAATAGTTGAATTGAAAATACCACGTCCATGAACCACTCCTAATTTTGCCACAAAATTGGTACCCTAACACAAGAACATACAGCTATTATACCACAATGTCTAGTGCTGCTGCTTTCCACCTCACAATTATTAATATACGTCTCCCATCCTGTCTCTCCCCACACCATGTTGATCATCTCGTCCTCGTTCCATATATAAATCCCGGCGATAGTTCCTTGATGGCAAGGCAGCCCTGAGGGGTGATCTACTCCTCTCTCTTACATCCCGCCCCCATCGGCCACGTTGAGGGGGAGGAAGAGGTGGTGGTGGTGGAAGTGGAGAAGGTAGCCGCCTCTCTAACCCTTTCCTCTCATTGAAATAACTGTCTCTTCCACGATCTCTGTGATTCCAATCCACTGGCAAAGGTCTATCAAATTTATTCCTTCCCCTATAATCATCATCGGGAAAATCTGGTCGATCTCCACGCATGTCCTGATCAGAAAACCTATGCCTCAAAGGTGGGGGACCACCAGGTCCAAAATCTCTAGGGCCATCTCTGGCCCAACCTCGTGGAGGCGATCTATAACCATTCATGTTCCTTCCAGGAGAAAGATCCAATGGAGGACCAGGTAAACGCCTAGGAGGATGTGATGGTGGAGGACCAGGATAGCCCCTCCGAGGACTTCCAGCAGGTCCATAGCGAGGCTTCCTGCAGTTGTTACAGAATTCTCTCCTTGCAAAGTTCAGGTTGGCACACCTGAAAAACATACAAGGAAACATTATACGAAAAGTACATACCAGGAATTATTCCAACAATACAACTCAAACTTCTCTCTTCTACTGTCTCCAGTTTATTTTATACATACACTGACAAGAATATAGGATAGTACAAAATTTTAATTCAATGTTATGACTAAGAGGAAGTGCAAGCTTAAAGCATCAAGAATGGCCGAGGGAATCAAATTAAAAGGATTAAACATGATTAGAAGTTCAGAACATTTTATAAAAGCATGTACGGTTCTAAGCTCCTTCTAAGATGTATGATCCTGAAAAAGCTTATGGTAAAGACCAATTCAAGTAAAGAAATAACAAGAAAATTTTGTTAATCAATAGAAGTATGAAAGTTAAGACTATAATGCTCTTATCTTGATATAATTAGCTTTGAAATAACTTGGTAGCAATAGAGCAGAAAGCCAAAGAGAATACACAATCTAAGTTGAGGCCCAGTTGGGTTCTAGAGTTCTCTATTACCAAATCTCTACCACAAATGAAATGCATTGTTCTATAACAAGCAATCATTACATCATCATATATGGTCAATCAGGTTTTACTACACTTGCAGAGAAGACCAAAGAACAAATGGGGACCAAACGAAAAAGAAGAGGAGGTGAGGAAGAGAAGTGTTGCAGCAAAAGAGCAATAGATATGAACTTACAAGGGATCAGAGCAAATCCAGTCCCCTTCCCTTGGACGTACGTTTGGATTATTTCGACTGCCCTCACCTCTAAATGGACCCGAACCAAATCCAGGCCCATCAAAACTTCTCCCGAGTGGTCTGCCACCACCCCTTCCTCTAGCATAAGGAGGTGAAGAGTCTCGATATCTACCAGGAACTTTTCTACCACTAAATTCACGGCCTCGAGGAAAACCTCCTGGATGATCAAAATCAGAATTATAGCGATGATCTGCATCTCTTCTGCGTACAGGAGAAGAACCTGAACCTGCATGAATCCTATATCCTGGAAAACAACCAGTAAAACCTAAAGATGAGCTACCCAGTAAGAGGAGGAGAAATTTTGTTAGTACAAAGTGGCATTCTGCTAGCTGTAACTTTTAACCAATAGTTGTAATATTCAAATCCACATAACTGCATGACAATAAGCATCACTCAGAATCTTCTCATAACACAAGTGCAAACATAAAATCTTAGTGCATAAGATAAGCAATTGCATGATATCACCCCTTCTTGCACCAAATCTGCAGTTGAATAACCACAAAGAGCTCTGTGGAAGCACTTAATGCAACTGACGCTGCCTAACAAGGTTACTTGAACTCCCCACAGGGATGGGAGAAAGAAAGAACTGTTGTTATTATGTCAATGGTGTCCACCTATCCATTCGACCACTAAATACCTATTTTTTATCAAGACCATGAACTATCAAACCAAAACTAAATAACCTGAAATAGCCACAACGTCTCAGCAGGTGTAGTACTGAATGGACCGTACTTGGTTGGCAGCTGCAGCCTACAGTCTAAGATCTATAGATGCCTAACATACAAACCACTGTAGAAGATCACAGCGCAAGTATAAGCATACCAGTCACTTTAATAAAAATTACAACTTCAAGATGGAGAAGTACAGCCAACAATCCACATCAAAGCATAGCAAACCATCCACAGAAGGCTCACTGAATCTTCCTGAACCAAATGTAGTTCAAAAATGGTGCAGCTTCTAGTTTGCCCTCTTATTTGCACAAACCACACAAGTATATTGATAAAGAGATCAAATAAGACAGCCAAATAACCACTCTATTATTCCACCAACCATATTGCAATATAACTTGAACCAACGTGGAATGAACAGCTAGTGGTGCACTAGAACCAAGGAACCTTTCCCACTTCCAACAAGTCACTGACTGTACTTGTATGCAAGGCAAATCCAGTTACAAAAATGAGAATGACAATCTGATTGATCCATCATCCACAAGTTAAAGCGAGATGCAGAAAATTCCCTTCATAATTGACCACCCATCGAACAAAAACTAACAACTAAACTTAGCATAAGAAAACTAACGGAAATGATTTACTAATACAAGTTCACAAATTCAATGCCCTTAAGCCACTCTTGAATGTACAATACTGTTATACCCAATAAATGAGTTAATAAGAGTAAAGCAAACCAGTGCAGCTGTCCAAAAAAAAAAATAAGAAAGGTAAGTGAGAAGCACCGATCAAACCACTGATCTCTTTGGAATAACTCCAACCCATAGAATAGCCACCCAAAACCCGTTAGTTATCAGGAGATGCATTCCCATTATCTAAGATATCCAGAAGTTCCGGAGGAAACAGAACCCAATTTCCATTAGTGGACATCATATTACAATAACCAGCCCAAGAGTTATTGTTCAAAGCACTTAAAGGCACCCATCACACCAAGAAAATGCCCTCAACTTCTTACAATTTAGACCAACTTTCTAATGGCAGTTCGTAGTAGTGGAACAGAAGATTGCTCAGACCACATAACATCGCAGTCCTGCGACTTATAAAGAAAGCTTCCCATCAAATGTAACTTAACCAATTCATACTACCAACCCATGTGTGATGAACACGATGCCACATTCACTTTCAGTGTAAAATTGCAACCATTGTTTGACTTCCCATAAAATCTCCAATCCTGTGATTAATGGCTTCAGGACAAATTGACAAACACAAATCCAACAGATCCTACAATACCACCCACAAATGAATTTATTGCAATCCCCAAAATTACATTATGCTTAATACCAACAAAAACGCAATTCCCAGAAAATGATCCAAGATGCACTACACCATTATGCCTTCCTCAAGACCCAAGTTCTTGCAGGCAAGATTCATAGCTGTAACACATAACAGCAAAATTTATTTGCAATTCAACAAAGGCAAGTGGTACTATATCCACATGCTTGACATACAAGAAAGAATGGAGAACAAAACAAAGTTAGAAAACCTAATTGTTTTAAGCTCAGAATGGACTCAAGTGGTAAGCAGTGATTGAGGTAATCAATTTGATCATAATAACCAGCAGAGATGTCAACTGAAAATTTCAGCTTCTGAGAAATTGTTTTTGTATAATTTGGCAGATACAACAACAAAAAATAGAGTAATGCCAACACATAAACACCCAAACCATTCCATTTTTCTATCTTAAATTTCAAAAAGTGATAGACTGAAGGAACTGATTATAGAGTTCAATAGGACTTCATCACTCATGGAACTAAAAGGCATAACCTCCAAACAAATTTAGAGAGGAGGATTTATATTGTAGCTTTTTCTTTAGAACTATATCTACATCACAAATAATCAATTCATAGATGCAACTAATCTACAAGGAGCTTCAACCCTTGCTTGAACATTCTACACCTCAGTTACACTCAGCAACATAGTTCTCAAAGAAGGTATGCACAAAGTGATTCTCACTTTTATTGGGATATTAAGTGCATGGTTAAACTAGATAGTAGTAATAGAAATTAAGTTCGTGAATGGCAGAAAAGTGAGAGAAAAGGATTTGACAAGAACAATCTTACATGAAAAAAAAAAGAACAACTATACACGTCTACACTCTTCAACTTCTGTCTCTAATACCCACACAAAAAGTTGAACCCTCCACAAACACAAATTCCAGTTTTGCCTGAAGACACGAGGATCATTAAAGTCCAACTCACAATACATTCAAGTCTCTATTTACACAAAAAAAAAAGCAGAGAAAAGCTTGCGATGTGCAACATCAGAAGCAAACTTACCAGAAAACCAATCAAATATTTTGTTACCACGAGATATATTGGCAACTGCGAAGAAATACTATCAATACTCCATATCGAAGTCAAAAAATTGAGAATATGAGAAACAAGCTGCCCGTTTAACTACAAAAATTGTTAAATCAACACACAACAACGTCACAGTACATCCTCCGGTCTATAGCTAACAAAAATCCACTAGTTCGGAATTAGTACTTCAAATCCTCGGCGAATAATCGATATGCAACGGAGAAAATTAGATCTTAAAATATTTTCCACAAAAAAATCTTGAATTATTTTCCAAAAAGATAAATCTCCAACTCTTTCAAAGATCTAAAAATTACAATCAGATCCCAATAACACCCCACAGGAGACTAACCAGGATCGTCTGAGTAGCGATCTGACCGAGAATAAGGAGGAGGCTCACGGCGGACCTCGCCAGGCTCGTAGTCGTTGCCAACATGGCGGCCTCCGCCGCCGGTGCCCACTGCATCGCCGCCATCGCTAGCCGATGGCCGTACGATGAGACTGCTAAGAAGCGGCTGTTGATGAGATGCCGATTGGCCCTTGTCTCTGGAACCCATCTTTTGCCGAGAATTTTCCACAGTAGGGGGGATTGCGTTAGCCTTGGTTTGGTCGTCGAGCTTTGGATTGCTTGCGACGTGTATGAAGAACCCTAAACGGATATTCTCAGAACTTTGTATTCCAAGTTTGTTTAATTATCCTTACGGAACGAACTTTTGTGATTTTGCAATATGAGGCGGCGCGAAGTTTATTTGTTGTTTTAGTTTTCGTCAAACTTTCATTTTAGTCCTTAGTTGACGTTTGAACCACACCCTTATTGTTTGTTGTAATTTCATCTTTGGCCCAGATATTTTTTGTTTTTGGTTCCTGAACCGGCTCTCATTGAATGGACCACGTTTAAAAGCAGGATTTCTTTCCTTTTCTGTTTTCTTACAAGTAAAAAAAGGACAAGTGTCGAAGCTCCAAACGTCTTATTAAGCTATGCAACTTTAACAATAATATTTATTACAAATTCACCTATGTTGTACGAACGAAGAATTTTGTCTGCAATCAATGAGTCAGCCTTTGCTTATATTATTAATAATAAATGCGAACAAATAAATAAATGAGAACAATCAATTTTATTTAAATTAGTAACGATAACAGATCAAATTGAATTGATTCAAAATTTTTAGTTTAAATTAACTTATTTTAATTTATTAATTTTAACTTAGTTTAATCTATTTTTATGATTATTTTAAGTTTAAATAATTATCAAAATTGAACTAAATTAACCAATTAACTTATATTGATATTAAATAAATCATTTTTTTAATCTGCGTAACAACATGGTGCTCTTTGGTCCCGGATCACACACGTTACAAAGAGTTTAGATCTTCTGTCTAATATTATGGTGTTTTATTATGTCCAATAAATTTCAGCTGTTTATTTATGTAGGTCCTGTATAGGATCCACATGGGGTCCACAAAATAAATGACTAAAATTTCATGAGACAGGATAAGACAGAATAAAACTGGACAAAGGATCTGATCCCATGAGTCCAAAAGACCATAGACGACTTAGGGTAGTCTCTAGAACTGCATGGGGGACCACGACCCACCACCTCAGTTTTTGACGGATCCAAAATGACCAAATCGCCCCCTAATGATTAAACGACAGAACAGCTATCCTCGGGACCCGTCGCATCTGATTAGCTACCCCTTTCTTCATGCAGGGAGAAACGTTTCGTATTCGTAGCAAACAAAGCACAGCCACAGTCCCGTGTTCTCCCAGCCGTGTTGCCTACGTCGGCCAATTCCAAAATAGACCTCAGCCATTCACTTTCCTTAAATCTTTTTTAATCGAAGTATCGCACCGATTTTACCTAACCTTAATTCACAATTAATTAAACTCTAATCAAACTACTGTCCGAAACTTATAGTTGAGAAAGATCCATCCCTGGGTAGAAACTTCCTCATCTCTGTACCTTGGACACGCATGCCTCTCCCTCGCGCTCTCTAAATAAACCTCCACCGCCCCCAGCGCACGATAGCAAGAACAGTAGTTTGGTTGACGGCCTGCCGTTGTTCTTCTTCTTGTAATATTATCATATTAAACTGCTTCTATTACTTTTCTCTCGAAACTTCTGTTCGTGTTCTTTCGAATTGGAAGAAAGAACCAAGTAAGGAAAATTTTATCTCGTGATTTCCTTTCTCGATCCTTGGTTGATCTCTGCGTGATCTGAACGAGATCAAGGTAATCTTTTAAAGGCTGCGCGTTGGCGTCAAATGCCGTTTTAATGCAACTGTCTTGTTTGATTTCCTTTCGAGTATGAGGCCGGTCGTATTATTTTGTTTGATTGCCGATAAAGTGTAGAAAGCAAAGTAATATTACTCATTAAACGTCGGTTCCTGCTTATACTACGAAGATGTAATAGAAGGAGCGAGTTTTTGATGTAGTGCACTTGTATGTTATTTGAATGTTCATGTTAGTTTTTGGTTCTCAAAACAGAGATTGGCCGGAAAGTGTAGTCTTCTTGTGTTTCTAATTGTTTGTAGATGCTTGATCGAGTGTATTTCACTTTGTTTTAATGTAATTTGCGTCTTATTCTTTGCTTGATCATCAGTACTTTAATGCATGCTGCATCCTCTCTACGATGTGTTCTCTCTTCTCTTTTGTACTTACGGTCCTTTTCTGTATTTAGTAGTTTGGTCAATAGGCTGATAATCAATAGAAAATAGTTCTGGTACTAAATAAATAAAAACCGCAAGATTTAAATTTCTGTTTGTTTCTATTGGTACTCCTTTATGCACGAGATCATTATTTTCTGATTGATTAAGCTTCGGTGGGAAAATATGGATTAAAAGAAAACTTAATTAATCGAAATGAGGTTCACTGGAATTGCCCTGTGTTGTTTTTGGATGATAGACTGGCTCCGCTATTAACATGTGGGGACAACGTGAATCATGCTCGATGTACAAAAGAATGACATCGAGGGACTACTCAGATTCGGATGATGTAGAACATAACTCAGGTAGATCCATCTATTAACTCAGATTCGGATGATGTAGAACATAACTCAGGTAGATCCATCTATTAAGCTTCAAGAGGTTCCCTGTAAATTTAGTCAAGTGAGAAGTGATATTTAGAATTCATATCTATTGCATGTTTTGTATTAGTTCACTTTAATAGTCACTTGAGATTTATGTCATCTGCCAGTTGTTGAGTTCCTCTGCTCCATCGCTATTTTAAAGTTGTACAATTTGGTTGACATAACGTTTGGGCTTGATTCTCGTATGTTCTTTTAGATCTTTTGCAGAGCAATCTGGATTTTGAAACGACAAATCCTTCATGGAAGCTTTCTTTTCCTCATGTGCTGGTGGCAACCATATCATCCTTCTTATTTGGTTACCATGTTGGGTTTGTGCACCTTCTTGGACTTGCTTTTCGTAGACTACTCTTTATATATTTTTATAATCATTATTTGTACCTTATATGTGCTGAACTATGTTTTAGATTCTCATTTATTGTGGTTGATTGTTTCAGTGTGGTAAATGAACCGCTTGAAAGCATCTCCTTTGATCTTGGATTCAGTGGCAATACCTTGGAAGAAGGTGATCCAGTGTGAATACTTTTGCATTTCATTCTACATGTGGCTTTTCACTAAGATCTACTGCTCATTTTTCATATCAAATGTAGGCCTTGTGGTCAGTACGTGTCTCGGTGGTGCCCTTATTGGATCTTTGTTCAGTGGTTGGATAGCTGATGGGATAGGACGACGTAGAGCATTTCAGATTTGTGCTTTGCCCATGATTATTGGGGCTTCTATGAGGTACTGTGAAGTAAACCCTTCTGGAATGATGAATTCTAGGAATGTGCTTCTTTTATTGCATTTCTTGGAACATTAAGTTCTTAACTCCTACATAGGTTATTGATTTCTGTTGTATTACTGCAAGTGGAAGTTCTTAGAATGATGCTAACATATGTAGTACTGAAAGCGAGGACCTTTCACCTTATGGTCAAAAACTTCTTGTTTTTCAGTTAGGGATGTCCTGAAAATTCAATCAGCAACCTTAGAAATGGCTTTTCCCAACTTTGTCCTCTTGGTCTTGGATGAGGTTGGAAATGATTCCCAATATGTTGGTCGATTATCAAATTGGATCAAGCTGTATATACAGGATTTACTTGTACAAACACCACAGAAGGACAATCTCTTTCACATTATTAATCTCTTATTCTTTTCGGCCATATTGTTATATTAACTTTTTACATTATTTATCTTAATGATCATTGATCATTACTGCATAAAGAATAGTCCTCATGCAACTTATAGTTCTAAAACGATCTTTAACTGATTCCACGTACATATGAATAAATGATGTCCATTTCAGTGCATCAGCGAAGACTTTAACTGGTATGCTTCTGGGAAGATTGTTGGTGGGAACTGGAATGGGCCTTGGCCCCACAGTTGCAGCTCTTTATGTGACTGAGGTATGCTAACTGTTATCCCCAGCGGAATATGTGCTGTATTGTCCCTTTTGCATCAGAAAAATGTTTCATTTTATATCTATTTGGCATATTCGTCACAAACAGGTATCACCCTCCTTTGTAAGGGGTACATATGGAAGCTTCATCCAGATTGCAACATGTCTAGGACTTATGGGGGCTTTGTTTGTAGGAATTCCTGTGAGACAAATTGCAGGCTGGTAAGGGATGTACAAATAGAACCATGCCATGTATTGTCAGCATGTTATTCATAGATATTTTATTTCTTATCTGAAACATTCACGAGCAGGTGGCGAATGTGTTTCTGGGTATCTGTTATTCCCGCTTCCATACTTGCTTTTGCTATGCTCTTCTGCGCGGAGTCTCCACATTGGCTGTACAAGGTTTGTTCCCTTTACATTCATGTGCTTTATTTGTCTTCAGCAATGTACTGATTTCCTGCACTGGAGAAGGAGAGATATGCTTTTGGAACCTAGATTTTCTACACATTAGTCATGTGTTCTTCAAGTTGAAAGGAGAAAAACATGTTTATGTTGAGAAAATATGTTCCTCACCTATCTTAATATAACAATGTTCTGTCTCAGTCTTCTCTATTTTTCTCTGTGAGTTGTACTCATTGTACTCACACATGCATATTGAGTTCTTTTTATTTGGTCAGTCTTGATACCAAATTGTATGTCTGCTCATCTTGTATGAAATAATCCATATAGAAATAGTATCTGCTGTTTTCAGATTCCCATAGTTCCTATATTTTTTTTGGGTACAGAAAGGAAGAAATGCCGAAGCTGAAACTGAATTTGAGAGGCTGTTAGGTGGAGCACATGTCAAATTCGCGATGCAAGAGTTATCTAAATTAGATAGAGGGGATGAGGTGGAATCTGTCAAATTCACAGATCTGCTTTATGGTCGCCATTTCAGAGGTAGTGATATTTTGAAATTTTGGGTGTAATCTGACAGGCTTTGTGAGTATGGTTGATACTTTTTGATTGACCATTAACAGTGGCTGTTACTATTATGACTTCATATTCGTTTCCTGCTTCATTTTGTCTTGTTTCTTTCGCTTTGTTATTCACGTGTTCCTTTTGCAGTTGTTTTTATTGGGTCAACCCTATTTGCTTTACAACAGCTATCTGGTATAAATGCTGTATTTTATTTCTCCTCAACCGTGTTTAAAAGCGCTGGTGTCCCATCAAATATGGCAAATGTCTTTATTGGAATCTCCAATCTTTCGGGTACCAATAATTTGATTGCTTTTTCTCCCTTGTGAATGTTGATTATTCATTGTTGCCATTTTTCTTTTGACTAACTCACAGCAATTGCCTTCAGGGTCCGTTATTGCTATGGCTTTGATGGACAAACTAGGAAGGAAGGTGCTACTCCTTTGGAGCTTCCTTGGAATGGTGAATTTTAAATACATGCTCTTAGAATTTAATTTACTTGTCTTTCTGGCATCAGTGACATGTTGCTAGCATATATAAAGAAAAGCTTATTTTTCTACCACGCAGCATATGCATTTTTAAATGAATGATATTCTGAACCTGACTTCTATTTAATGAACATTCTGCAATGTCAGGCCATCTCCATGGGACTTCAAGTTGCTGCTGCTTGTTTTTCTACTTTGAACTCTGGAGTTTTCTACCTATCTATCGGTGGCATGCTAATGTAAGTGCTCTCTTTTTCATGTTTAAGATGATCAGATATTCTCACAACTTATGTCCCTGTTGCTTGCCTATCAGGCCGCTATGGAAATTAAGATTGCTTTTTATTTATGCTTATAGTCCCTTTGTTTCCAAGATATTTTCCTTTTCATTTACAGACAGAATCAATGGAGAACCTAAATTGGATAAATTAAGGAAGGACATGTTTTGAGATCCGATATAGAATTTGAATTTGAATTCCAAGTCTGATGTTTACCATAATTATACATGTAATCTAGTGCTTAGGATTATGATGACTTCTATGGTCTTGTAATGGAATTTTTTTTACTCAAAATATAATTCTTTAGTGCTACCATAACAATCGAATAACTTCATTCCAATTTCTGTGAATTTTATAGCGAAATGAAATTTCAGTTGCGATAGTCAGACAACAGAGTTACGACTGACAACCTCATTCAAGTTCTGAGAGTCAGAAACAAAACAGAAATCTTGCCATCGTCTTCTCCTGATAAAATTTCATTTGTCGAGGTTGTTACTGTTATATATCATGTATTCAGGAATGAGAATTGAAAAAGAAAAAAGGACATTTGATAGGCAGGCAGCAGGCGTTTTGATTCACTCTCAATTAATCACAACAGGGCTATGCATTTCTAACAGATGAAAGATATTTCTTTCTCCATTAAAAATGCCAGGACTAGGGGCCATAATGAGGAAATTTTCTTTTCAGGTTTGTCTTTACATTTGCTTTAGGAGCTGGTCCAGTTCCAAGCCTCCTACTACCGGAGATCTTCCCCAGTCGAATAAGGGCAAAAGCTATGGCAGTCTGTTTGTCTGTGCATTGGGTAAGTCCCTGCTTTCCTTTCATCATTGGTAATATAGGTATCTATTGTTTCGTGCAAAGCTTTAATAGAAATCTGAATTATGACAATTTGATACCGTAAAGACTTTATCTGGACCACGAAGTTCATTATTTTGGGTACATCCAGAAAACAAACCTTACAATCTACTCTTGCATCTTTGGTGCTAAATAAATGTCTTATTTATTGGAGATACAACTGGCACTCTTTCGACAGGTGGTAAATTTCTTTGTGGGGTTGTTATTCTTGCGTCTACTGGAGGTATTGGGACCAAAATTCTTGTACACTATTTTTGCGACTTTTTGTTTGTTGGCTGTGGCTTTTGTGAAAAGAAACGTGATGGAGACCAAAGGAAAATCACTCCAAGAAATTGAGATAGCTCTTCTACCCCCAGAATAAGAATTCTCTCGTCCAATGATTTATCAGTTTGTTCCAAGCTGCCTTGAAGTTCTAACCGATGGGAATGAATTGGAGGAGGATAATAGATTAGATGGGCGCAAGAAGAACAAGCTTTAAATATCAGTTTCGTTATGGATACAGACGTGTTCTGGCGTTTGTTGATCTACCACAATAGCGTGAAGAAATTCTACAGGAGAGCATCTCACAAGTCCTCAATCACCTGTATAATGTAGGAACTAATGATTATTATTATCACATGTGGACAATTTTGCAACTCATTTAAAATGTTGAATTGCTTACCAACACCTGCTACCCTGTTGTTTGCTATTGGTTTGAATTCTACGTTCGTTTTATTTCCCAATCTTTTGCCATGTTACTGTGAGTAACAAACTTAATGTCCAACTCCAAGTTCCCACATTTATCGTCGAAACGTTACCAGTCGGGGTCGGACGAATCTGCTGCAGCCCCCGCGGCCCAGGTGAACTTCAACAAGCTCAACCTAACCGTATTAAATGTAACGACGGTGAAGTATGAGTCATTTAAAGTATTACATTACTAAATTTTGAACTTAGTAAATGAGAGGATAATCACGTCCCATTTCGAGCTTCTTGTAATGTTATCAAAAATGACTTGTATACAAAAACGACTAGAAGACAAGCTAGCTATACCTTTTTATCCCGTGCCACAAACTACAACTTAATTTATACTTTACTACCAATGACAAGGTTGAGAGAATGATCGATTCCCTCCAAGCTTCGACCAACCAGTTCGTGAGATGAAAATTAACTGTTTCCTAGTTACCGAGGCTAATATATAACACATAAAAGCAAGCAAATCTTAAATTTCAATGTTCTGTCAGCACCATCCAAATGTCATATCTTGGGGGTCTTCAGTAGAGGATGGGTGTTTTTTTGTGGTCGCCCATTGCACTCTACGCAACACAACCTCCACACATGATGCTCCTGTAATTGTTAAACAAAAAAACCAAGTACACTGGTAGATTAGTGGACTACAAATGTGTACTTAGTCTATAATGATTCTACAGGTCATGGTTGCAGGTTTCATAATATGCAAAGCATTTGAGACTGATGCTTGGTTCTGGTGAGATAAAGAGGACTACCCATTTTCCTATATGAATGTAGTTTGTATTATTTGAGGCAAAGGTCTATGGAATGCTTAACTTGCATTAAAACATTGGGAAACCAGTCCTTAGAACCTGCCACAGGACTTCCTTTGAACATTTACAGTTTAAATCAAGGTGCATATCATCATGGTGAATTAGGGGATTTGCTAGTTATGGGAGCCATTGTTGTTAGTTAACGAAGATCTCATTCATTTATATCCTAGCCTTGGAACTGGTAATGTTTATTTTCCTTCTAAATGCACTATAGTTCATGAACACATCAAAGGTATTGAAGAAGTAGAAGTACTAACGCAATTGCTCGACCAGAACTTCGATGCCTTCTTTTACTTTCTAGTTCTCTCCTCCTTGGAGGTTGAAGAACAACCTTGATTGCGGTATCAAAAACAGCTTTGACGTTCTGCGTAATCACTCAAAAAATCAGACTAGGGATTATAACCAATGAAGGAAACTAGAGGATACACTATTTAAAGATTCTTGAATTTCTATTTTTCATCGTGAACTACCTGCTGGGTCTTGGAGCTGCATTCGATGTATGCCGCTGCACCAATCTGTTTCCTTAGTTCCTCTCCCTGATTATAAAAGCTGGATTTAGTTGAAGACATGCGTACCATTTTTCTCCCTGATATGAACCAATTGCGAAGGAAACCAAATGTATTTTACACATACCTGAGCGGATGTTATGATATTAGGATTCATAGGATCACAAATGTATCCTCTGTCATCACGAAGATCTGTTCAAAGGTAAACATATTATCATTATGGTGAAAACAAATGGTTGATACGCAAAACCAATTTGCATCATCACATTACAAATGTTGCAACTTGCTCACCTAGTTTAGTTCCAACAAGAACAATTGGAACATTTGGTGCAAATCGACGAAGTTCAGGCATCCACTGATTGAAGATCAATTTAAATTCCAGTTAAATAAGGATCAAAAACAACCAAAGAGCAGATATTTCATCATGAACACATTTCACCAGAAAAAAAGAGTTCTCAGGCCAGCTACAAAGCAAATGTCAGATGGGAATTTTAACTTGGGACGGTTGGTGGAACACACGCAAGGAAATGGATAGTTGTAAAGGGACAAAACACAAAAGCGGAGGAGGTCAGCATCATAAAAGTTCCTACCTTTTTTAGAACATTTTCGTAACTTGCCCTGCTAATTAATGAGAATGCCAACACAAATATATCTGCACCTCTGTAACTCAGTGGTCTCAGCCTGCTGTAATCTTCCTGACCTTTGATAGGTATAAGAAGAAAGGTTATAACTAATTTGATCGTGAACGAACCTACCACCAGCCTCTGTAATTACCACAAGCTTGTAACTTCAAGAGCTCTCAAGTGAATGAATACTTAATAACATACCTGCAGTATCCCACAGTCCCAAATTGACAAAGTTTCCATCCACAGACACATTAGCACTGAAATTATCGAACACTGTGGGTATATAATCCTGCCAAACCAATGACATACACAGACAGGTAATTAAAAGTCAGAGTCTTTGCCCAACGCATATGCTTAAGAACAATCTAACTCCAAACTCTGAGTAAAGTGGAGACCTTTCCAATGTCTCTTAACCAAACCCTTCTAATAAAAACAAATGCAATTGCAAAACCCGTAAAAGTTATAAACTTTCCTGAGATCCAGTTTGCGGACGAAAAGACCCATGTATAGAAATGTCTCAGTAATCCATTGATGACACAGAAACAAGCCAAAAACAGACAGAAAAAGAGATAGGCAAGGGTTGGATTCAATTGGGAATGTAGTTGTAAGACTTACTGTAGGGAACTTGTTACTTGTGTAACAAATGAGCATACAGGTCTTGCCAACAGCTCCATCTCCCACTGTAACACATTTAATGAACTTGGAAGCACTCATTTTTAGATCGAACAACCAGTTTGCTCGGGTACCCACTTCTTCTTTTAGCTAAAGATACTACCACAAGTGCGCTAAAACTCTATGGGAAGTGTTCATCCAAAGAAAGAAGATTCCTTGAAGTAAAAGCTTGAACAGAAGTTAAAAAGAACAAAAGAGGAAGGGGAAAGGGAAAAAGTGCATAAAGCCTAAACAGTTTCAGACTCTTCAAGGCAAGAAAGTAAACGAATTATAAAGAAAAAGAATTTTAAAGGTAGGAGAGAGACAGAGATTGTCCCGTAGTCAAAGGGTCCTCTGAACTTTATCGTCCCCCTCAATAAGATTCAAAATCCAACAGAAATGTTTTTTGAAACTCAGAGAAATGGCAATGAGAGGGAGGGAGGGACCTATCCCTTTCTCAAGCGGCACTTTTGGACCTTTCTAAAGTTGGTTTCCAACCATGCAAACAAATACTTCTATATGTTCGTTGCTGTGTAGGAGCTTCTTTGTCCTTGGTAATGATGATAATAGTCTTAACTAAATCTACTTAAAACATTTAACTTCAGTGCTAAAAATGCAGTAAGATTTGCATGCAGAACGCAGACTTTTAATGTAAAGGATTGGAAAAGAAGGTTGGATAAATTATAATTGGAATCAAACTTAGTAATTAAACAAGAAAAAAATGTAATTTAGGGACCACTTGAAAAGCTTAAGAGCCCCACTAGTGTCTGGAGTTATTAAGGAATAACATAAAAGAGGAAAGACCTTTTGTTAGTGAAATGCTTGGTTTAGCACTAATCGGACAAGAGCATCAACAAGGTTTGGGTTAGCTGGAGCTTTCATTGCACATTTTTTGTAACAGAAGTTGGATGGGATGTGACCGTTGGATGTTAACTCTCTATCACTGTCACTGTCACTGTTGAAGCACATGCAAAGGCCAAGCACAAGCAGGACCCTTAGAGGTGGAGCCGGCCAAACATATACAGATGTCCCGATCGGCACCCATCTCCAGAAAATTTCAGGTTTTGTCACGTGCGGTGGTTGATCAGGAGTGACATATTATAATCAGAAACCTAACCTAGGAATTTAATCATTATTTTTATTAAATAAACATATATATGTATAATTAATAATATATGGGAATTAAAATGATATGTAAAAAATTTAAAAATTGAAGATTTCGAAAACAAGAATAAGGCTGCATAAGCATAATTTCTTCAACCAAACTGGAGGTCCAATGTTGGGGGAGATCTGAGGCCACTTAGCATTAAAACCAAGTAATACAAATACCTAAAATTTATAATAGTCAGTCCACTTATGCACTATAACGTTTAAACATTGACTCCAATAAGGAAAGTTGGTTTAATAATTAGCTTGGCAGGTGGCAGCAAGCTTAGCTACCATCACTAGTAGTTATCCTCGATCTTTGTAATGCTCTTTGGTGTCTACACCAAGGAATAATTAATATGCAAAGGAAGATGACTCAAGATCCACCTGTGATTTCCTTACCAAATCTCCAAATGGGATTTTTTTTTAAAGGAAAGCTACCGAAATATATTACGTAATCAGTTTAGGGGAAACTATTCTTCACATACTCTCGATAAAGAGAGAGTAGCATCTACTGGGTGGAATATCAAAATAAGCGATCCTAATATCAAAATAGTCTGTATAGTTTGCTAACTAATTGGTGCATCTGTTGTTCTCTCAATATATATGTCGATGAACAACAATTTAGTTTCGGGTGAACAGCTTGATGATCCCCATGATTATAGGATTAGGGGCCTTTGTGCAATTGTCTGCAGATGATAGAATAGTGAATACTGCGGTGGAGTTCACTTTAAGTTCGATTCGGCGATAACTCAGATTTTACGCTAACGTGAACTCGGTAAAAACTCCTCAGAGTTTTATGTACACCGGTGAGCACCATCTAAAATTTTGTGAGAAACCATCAAGCTAACTACTTGCACTATCCCAGATAAGTCCACCCACTGTAGCTAAGGACGAGGATCGTTTGCTAGCTCTATCTGTGTTTAGTTTGACCCATCCAATAGGAGGTTTGCGCTATTCAATAAGGTACTCTTGTCGAGGGCGAGGATCAGAATCAGCTTGACTGTGCCATTTGATTGCTTTATGTATCAAACCTACATAAGACAAGATGATATAATTTAGTGAGGGAGACCAAGTAAAATGTTCATTAAAGAGGATTATATTTCTCCATGTCCAAAAGAACCAGCAAGTAGTGCCAAAAAGGATCGCCCAATTATGCCCTAGAACTCGTCGATGGTGTTGGAGATTTTTACTAAGCTACTCCCAAATTGGCATAGTAAAAAATTCGCTAGAGACTACATGTGAGGAGAATGTGTTCCATACTTGGCAAGCTTTGATGCAATCTCGTACGGCGTGTAACGAGGATTCATCTAGATGACAATAATACAAGAGCCATCCGTAGTGAAGTGCTTGAGGATTCGGTGTTAGATAGTGAGTAGCCAATCGTGAGTGAGGAGTCAGAGAAATGAGCAAATATGTTAGGGGCCCTTCTATTGCCATATTTCCTTCTAAACCCCTTAAGGCAGGACATCTTCATCGGCCATGAGTATGGAATAAGTGAAAGCTACAGAGAATTATCCAGTAATAGAAGGTCCCCAAATTAATTTATCCTACCTAAGGTAGGACATCGGAAAAAAATATATCTGCTATTAATCAACAAATCGACGTCGGAAGATAAGATTGAATTGCTTCCTAATACTAATTATTGTGAGTGTCTACAAATTGATGGATGCTAAGGTTGAGAGTGGAATCAGAAACTAGGGATGTAACATAGGTAATTAGGGGTCCTACTCTCGGAATCCAAAAGTCCAGCGAGAAGCGAATAGTCATTGCCTATCATCTATTTCCTTCCTTGTAGAACCATGTGCCAAATTGTCTGTAAGCTTTTCCAAATTATTGAACCACCATTGGCATTAAGGAAGTGAGGAGATTGCTCGCATCAAAATTATATTTCACAGAGACGACTTAAACGCATAATACCTGAGGCTTTACAATCAGAGCTTAACCTAATTTCACTAAGAAGGGATTATCAGTTTTGCGATTTTTCGAATGCTAAAACTCCCTTACGCTTTCGGTTTGTATCTTCTTTCTCGGTTCATAAGGGGAATTCTCTTTTTAGTGTTTGACGAACCCCACAAACGGTATTCCCCAAATGGGTACTTTTACAGATCCATGAACTTGGTCATGCAAGTTCTTCAACCTACCTCTATTTTGGCTGTTTGCACTCAGATTAACATGGAAACATGAGCCAAGTTCGTGGTTAGCTAGCCCTGCCTCCCTCCACCTTATCTGTCATCAATTTTATAAACTTTTTGCTTCCCGAGAAAGTATTTGTGTCTCAAGGCGGATACTCTCCCAGATAGGATAGGATTCATTCAGCGATACTTGG
>JANVCL010000008.1:3896854-3912475 GCA_026546855.1 Erythroxylum incrassatum | reverse complement strand
AAGATAACTTTATCTTTTGGAAATTACCATTATATCCATGTTTTGATCAACTAACAAACTTCTAACAAATTAATAATTAAGGGCATAAAGGTCTCAAAATTTTTTTTATCCAACACAAGTTTCAATTCCCTCCTTTAACAAAATAGGAAAACAAACAAGAGAAAGGAAATCACAATTCTCTTCCATTCTTTTCTCCTCTTTTCCTCTCAATATTTCCTTCCTTTTCCTTGTGCAATTAAGGATCCAAACAAAGGCTAAAATATGAATTCACTGTTCAAAAGAAACAAAAAGCGTTTAAACTTTAATTGGAATTTTTGTTCTTCAATTTAAAATTTGAAATTTGAAAATTGTAGTAATTAATTGAAAATAAAATAATTAAAACAAAAAATTATCATGCTTTAAGACATAATATTATAATGTTGGTCAAATTAGCGCAAAGTCAGACATAATAGTTTAAAATTTTTAATTATTTATTGATCAATATTTTAAAAACTAAATCGGAACTTAGGGGGTGTTTCGTTAAGGAGTATGTGAATAAATCAATGATAATTGTTGGTTAGTTATTATAATTGATTGAATAGTTTTTTCATACCCAAGTTTTAAGTAATGGTTCATACATTCTATGTGTGAGAGGAATGAGTTTGATTCCTACAAACATTAATTTTTTTAATTTTTAATTAAATATAATTAATTAAAATAAATAAATAAACAATTGATTAAGATAAAATATAATTAATTAATTAAAATAATTAATCAAGATAAAATCTAATTAATTAATTAATTAAAATCTAATTAATTAAAATAAAATTAAGATATAATTAATTAATTAATTATTTAAAATATAACATCATTTGCATTATCAAAGGAATGCAAATTATATTAAACTATATTACTTGATTTTACTATAGTAATAGAATGATGAATATTATGGTTGTGTTGATGAATTGCACAATATTTTGGATAATTAAATTATATTTTGAGGATATTATGTGACTAATGATATGTTGATGCAAGAAAATACTGTAATATTTTTTCTTCAAGAGCTATTGGAAAGGAAAAACCGAATATACTTAATTTTAAACATACTGTCATTATAATTAGGGTGCATAAATTAAAAATGATCATTTCAAATATATTTAAAATTTGATATAAAACAAAATTTTATGTCTCAACATTTTTAACAAACCAACCACTATCAATAGTAATGATAATCATTCATTTATCTTAACCAACCATCATAATTATAATGACTATATTCATTCTTATTGTCCTTTGTGAACCAAGCGTTCCTTAAACTAATAAGATAAAAGATTTAAAGTTTGAAAGATTCAATTAATATTAGATCATCATAAAATTGATAAAATATTAAATAATTTTAAATACGATTTTAAGAGATTGTCTTTACTTATCGAAGAATTTGATATTTAATTAAAAATAGATTATTAAATTTATTTTAATTTATAATAACTTGTTAATTTACAAAAATTTATAGAGTAATTAATAAATTGATTGATTTTTAATAATAAAAATTATCAAAATTGAACCGAAAAGTTTAAAACTAAATAAAAATTAAAAAAATTAAAAAATTAAAATTTTTACAATTAAATTGATAAAATCAGTTGTATTTTATAATTATTGGGTCTATTTGCTATGCCTAAATATATTCATGGGCTGAGTTTAGAGGAGTTCAGGTCAGGCCTTGTTAATATTGAGCAGTTAGCCTGTCTAAGCCTGCCTGATCCAGAAATTTGTGAACAATTTAATAGAAAATTTTCTAAAAAAACATTTTTATAAAATATTTAATTTCGATTGTAAAATTAAAAGAAATTTTATATTTTAAAAATATAATTCAATATATTAATATAAGATTTATTTTTAGAAAATCATATTTTTAAATATATAAATTTCTTTGACAAATTAGATAATAATAATAATAATATTTTTTTACTAATAATAATAATAATTATTATTATGATGATGTTAAAATTAAAAAAATTGATGTCATAGTCATATTAATAAACAAAAAATATGCAGGTCGTCGTCCCTTTCGTTAAGTTTTTGTGGAACTTTGCAGGACGAGAAAACTCTATTCACAGAAGAGTTTAGAGTTCTTCTATGCCACAAATCTCAGGTACTTCACCCTCTACTTTCCAAACGACAGCAACTCAGAACATGAGTACTATGTCTTTCTTTAGGTTAAAACAACCTCTTTTTTGACCTATAAGTTTTACTTGGAAGATATCGCTTTTTGTGCTTTATAGGTTATCTGTAATTCCCAGAAATATGAAAATGTTGTTTGAATTATGCATGTGGGTTGTTAAGCAATGTGTTCTTGGGGATATTGGCAGGGAGTCTCCTAGGTATTCTTGTTTACTTTCTCTTTTGTTGTCTCGACTGGGTGGTGTGATGGAGTGGATTTGGTGGGAATGAGATATTGAAGGTTGAATTTTTGCAATTTATGAGGAATTTTGAATTTTTATGATCGATGGAGAAGGGGAATTATCAATTTTCGATTGATATCTGGTTAAATTGCTACATTTTTCTTCAGAATGAAATCGATGAACGTGTTTAGCATCCTTAAATTGATTTTACCTTTTAGTTGACCTTTGTGACTTGCACATTTATGGTAACATTTCGGTTTGGTTCATACAGAAGTGTACATCCGATGTCTTTGCTCTTTCTTTACATGGTTTCAGAATGGGCTCTTTGTAGGTTGTTGAGGTTTATATCAGAAACTGAGTCGGGTATAGAGAAATTAAATTATTGGAGAGACTTTTGATTGTGATGGATTCACCAGAACATAGTCGAAATTATGTGAAGCGCGACATAGATGATAAATCAGATGTGAGGAGTGATAGGGCAGGAGATGATGACGAATGGGAGAGCGGTGATAGGAGGAGGCATAGGTCGAGCAAGTCCAAAAAGCCAAGTGGTGGAGAAGAACCTGAAGGATTGGAGGGTAGTGGGAGAAGGAGAAGTTCTGGTGGGGTCAGAAATGAGAATCGAAAGAGGTCAAGTGGTGGATCTTGCAGGGCAGATAGTGATGAAGATGATTACGAGACAAGGAAAGAGTTACGGTCGAAGCAAATGAAGAAAAAACAAGGGGAAAGTAGCCTGGAAAAATTGAGCAGTTGGTATCAGGATGGAGAATTAGAGAACAGACAGAGTCGAGAAAAATCTGTGAGTAGAGGGCAGGGTCGTCCTGATGAAAGTGAAAAGCGGAAGATGACGTCGAAAATCTCAGAGCATGAGAGTTCTCGTAGTGGGAGTAAAAGCAAAGAAGACCGCTCCCATGATGGGGAACGTGACAAGTCACAGGACAGAGATTCTAAATATTCAGAAAGGAGGGAAAGCAATCGAGAGAAGGTTCATGGATCTACTGAGCAAGGTAGAAACTCTAGAAGAAGATGGGATGAGTCAGAATCTGCTAGGAAACTAGATGAAAATCAGACTGATGTCAAAAGTGGAAGGGCTGTGGATTCCACGTATGAGAGTTATAAAGATAGAAGCTATACTAGGCATGAAGTCAGCAATAGTAAAAGCAAGAATTTGGATTCCCACAGTGAGAAGGGTATCAAAACCAGCTACAAAGATGAAAGAAGAGTAGATGTGGACAGGATTAAGACCAAAAGCAGGTCAGAAGCTGTAGATGAAGATAACAAGGGTAGTCCTATTACTCGTGAAGACAGATCAGGTAGGGAGAAAAATGAGAAGCATAGACAGCAGAGAACTCCCATTAGCAGGGATGTTGCTGAAAGCTGTGAAAGGTTTACCAATGTTGACGAAGATGGAAGTACCAGGATGAGAGATAAAAGCATAGTAGGGCGCTCTAACAGGTCCAGAACTCCTGACAGGAGTAGTAGGCGTCACCAAGACTCACAACGTTCTGAAACGGAGTATGAAAGAAGTATAGACATGAGAAGGAAGGATGTGGAAAAAGATGGCTCAAGGGGTGATAGATCAAAAGGCAGAGATGACTGGAGTGACAGGATCAGAGATAGGGAAACTTCCAAAGGATTAAGGAGGCAATCATCTGCCAATGATAGAGAGTCAAAAGATGGGGATATTGTTTATGATCGTGGTAGAGACTGGGAACCAAGACACGGTCGTGATAGGAATGACAATGAAAGACCTCATGGTCGAAGCAGGGGTGAAGCTGTAAAAACCTCATCAAAATTTGGAATTTCAAATGACAATTATGATGTGATAGAGATCCAAACTAAGCCTCTTGATTATGAAAGAGCAGAGTCAGCATCCCAATTTTCTAGGAGAACAGAAGCTTCTCAGCAGTCTAATGTAAAATCCGCAGCCAATGCTGAAGATTGGGCACATATGCGAGATGAAAGGGGAAGGAGACATGATTCATACAGTTCTGCTCTGTCTGTTGAAGATAAGGAAAGATATATTGATGATAACGCATCTATGAGGAATCCAAGTCCATGGAGGGATGAATTGGACTACCAAGGAGGGAAAGGAAGAGGCCAGAAAAGTTCTGTGTCTGGTCGTGGAATTGGTGCCCAGGGTTCTAGCACTGGTTCACAGCCTCCATATGGGAACCAAGAGCTGGGATCGTCCACAAGGGCTCCCATGCAGGGGTTAAAAGGGAGCAGGATTGGAAGAGGAGGAAGAGGTAGGCCCACTGGGAGAGACAATCAACAGGTTGGACCACCATTGTCCATGATGGGATCACCTTTTGGGCCTCTGGGGATGCCACCACCAGGAGCAATGCAGCCACTTGGTCCTGGAATGATACCTGCTCCAGGTCCTCCAATTGCCCCAGGTGTCTTCATTCCACCATTTTCACCACCAGTTGTGTGGCCTGGCGCTCGAGGTGTTGAGATGAATATGCTAGGGGTTCCACCTGCTCTCTCTCCTGTTCCTCCTGGACCATCAGCTGCTAGATTTCCTCCCAACGTGGGTACTCCATCAAATCGTGCTATGTTTTTCAATCAGGTTGGAAGGGGAGGACCTCCTACCATGTCTGGTCCAGGCTTTAATCCTACAGGACCAATCGGACGTGGAACACAACCTGATAAGAACCCAACTGGTTGGGTGCCTCCTAGGACTGGTGGACCCCCTGGTAAGGCCCCTTCACGAGGAGAGCAGAATGATTACTCACAGAATTTTGTTGACTCTGGGATGCGACCCCAGAATTTTATCAGAGAGTTAGAGCTGACCAATGTTGTGGAGGATTATCCCAAGCTTAGAGAGCTTATACAGAAAAAGGATGAGATTGTAACTAAATCTGCTTCTCCTCCCATGTATTTGAAATGTGACCTGAAAGAATTTGAGCTGTCTCCAGAATTCTTTGGAACAAAGTTTGATGTGATATTGGTCGATCCCCCTTGGGAGGAGTATGTTCATCGAGCCCCTGGTGTTGCTGATCATACAGAATACTGGACATTTGATGAGATATTGAATCTCAAAATTGAGGTAGTCCCTTTTTCAACTGCGTTTTTTGTAGTTGCCATTTCTAGGTATCAGTTCACATTTACTTTTTTTTTTCTTTAACAACTTGTTTGCCCTAGTTCTGTGTTGTGAATGAACCATTATCTCTTTGCATGATGGAGATATGTTTTAGTTTCTGCAGAAGTAATTATATTTGTATATTTACTTGAATACGTACATTTTATTTTCCCCATTCAGGCAATAGCAGATACACCTTCTTTTATCTTTCTTTGGGTAGGCGATGGAGTAGGCCTTGAGCAAGGCCGCCAGTGTCTAAAGAAGGTACAACTTTTAAATATTGAGAAGGACCATGGTTTCTCTTTTCATCTTACTCTAACTGATTGTTTTCACTGTGTCTCGTGGTTAACTGATTTTTTTTCACTGTCTTGTGGTTTTCATATATTTCCTTCACGGTTCAGTGGGGATTCCGTAGATGTGAGGATATTTGCTGGGTGAAAACCAACAAAGCCAATGCAGCACCAGGGTTACGGCATGATTCCTATACTTTGTTTCAGCACTCAAAGGTTGGTGATGCAGATGTTTCTTCTGTATTGTAGATATACGACACTTTTCCCTTGGTCAGTACTACCGAACATTTCTTATTGTTGTCAAAATTTTTACTGAAACTTTTTGTTGCTTTGAATTTGATGAAGGAACACTGCTTGATGGGTATAAAAGGAACAGTTCGCCGCAGTACTGACGGTCATATAATACATGCTAATATTGACACTGATGTTATTATTGCCGAGGAACCTCCCTATGGTTAGTCATGTTCTTTGCCTCATTGAAGTTTGATAGATCTGAGCTGAGTTTCATGGAGTGTATATGATTGTGGCTTTTAACCTTTACTCTTTTATGTAGTTTTGTCAAAAAATGCATCCTTGCCAACAAGTGGCCATGAGATCCATGAAGTGTCAGCAAATTTTCACCTTTTTCCTGTACTTCAGAATTTCATGAGAAATTGTGATTGACACATTTCCTTTCAATTGTAATGATATTGAGAAACATTTGTTACATCGTGATCTTGAAGGATACCTTGAACATAATTTTCTTGTTATCTGGAAAATTGTGTGCTCTTTATTGATGATCATAACATCTTGCAAGTACTGTCTTTTCCTCCTTTTGTGGGATAGAAAGCATGCCAAGCTCTTATTGGAGAATTTTATGCCATCGGATTTCAGGTTCAACTCAAAAGCCTGATGATATGTACAGGATAATTGAGCATTTCTCCTTAGGCCGTCGAAGGCTTGAGATTTTTGGTGAAGACCACAATATCCGGTCTGGTTGGTTGACTATCGGGAAAGGACTATCCTCATCAAATTTCAATACCGAGGTGCACTATCTTCCATTTATATAGTCATTTGCCATTACTGCACTCCTCTACAATCGTTTGAAGCGCTTTTGAACTAACCAACTAAATCGATAACATCAATGAAAATAGAGGTTCTGGATGTTAGCATTGAATGAAGGATCATTTATTGAAGCAGTAATTTAAGTTTGATGCATATATACATTTTTATATCACCTACTTTACTTTGAAATAATCAACAGCATTACATTCCAATAGATCACTAATTTATTTCTAGGGCCTCCATTCTGTAAATTTTTATTTAAGGAAGATAAGATTATAAGATGTAAGTACATTGATTTTCGGTATCTTGTTAGAATTTGGATTGTATGAGAGGAAGGACAAACATGATTGAAAGGAGAAATCATCTACATCTAGTCTACCATGATTTGCATGTAAAACAGGACTATCCACTCCTGAATCTCATTAGTTTCGTTTGATGACTTTTAACTGGATACTTGGCAACTTGCAGGCATATGTTAGAAATTTTGCTGACAAGGATGGGAAAGTTTGGCAAGGGGGAGGTGGCAGAAATCCTCCCCCAGATGCACCTCATCTTGTATTGACCACCCCTGAGATAGAGGCTCTACGACCCAGGTCCCCGATGAAGAACCAGCAACAATCAAATTTGATACCTCTGAATACGGCTAGCTCCTCCAACAGAAGGCCGACTGGTAATTCTCCTCAAAATCCAACAACTTTCAGCTTGAACCAAGAGGCTTCAAGCCCTAACCAGTCAACGCCAGTTCCCTGGGCTTCTCCTTTACGGGGCTTCAGGGTCAGAGAAGGTGTGAACATAACTTCTGAGAAGGTGTTTGATGTCTATGGATTTGGTGGGCCTGCAAATGGCGACTGTTTTGATTTTGAATCTCACAGACAAATGAATGTGTTGTAAGTAAAACGCTGTAAATGTTGTTGTATTTTTAGTATTCTTTGATGGGTGGCTATTATTTTTTTTCCCGGCCATAATATAATTGGAAAGAAGATGCCATTAGTGTCTTGTGCTCTTTTTTACATCCGGGGACGTGTAAGTTCATTCATCTTTCTTGATGGAAAAAGGCTTACATGATTACATTACGCAGTAACAATTCAACTTCTGGTATAGAATTGCAGGTATTACGATGAATGTTGGGGGGCATAAAGAAAGAACCCATTTAGTGTTCAAAACGAGCAAAGTGATTATGTTGTCTTCAAGGTGATTAGAATCCAAGATATTAAGGACATTTCACTTCTATTTTGTTTTATAATTTTTGTTTTTAATTTTAATTTGTGTTTTTTGTCCAAAAAACACAAATTTATTGTAATTACACTTTTATTATATACAATAGGTAAATATTAAATAAAATTTATTAATTTTATGAATTAGTTTTGTTTTAAATTTTTATATAATATTTATTAATAGATATTGGTAATATTTTATTTAAATAAATTATTGTATAAGCAGAAAATATGTATTTTAAATTAATATTTATTTGTTAAAAATAATATTATTAATTTAGAAATATCGAGATGTTTAAAATTTTATTTTATAAAAGTTATGCATTTAAAACTAACAATAAATATATGAAATTATTTTATTTTTAAAATAATTTTAATTAAAATTAAAATAAGTTAGATAAATTTTTATTTCATAATTAGTATTCAATGATTAGATAATATATTTAATTTAATAATAAATCTTATAACGACAAAATAGAAAATTACAAATAAAAATGTAAATAATTATATAAAATTTGAAAGAAAAATTAAATACAATATGAAAATTAGAAATTTTGATTAAGTATGTGTTTTATTAAATTAAAAAAAAACATACGTTGGTAGGAGTACGAAGATGATTAATGCCAAACCGGGACAAGATGATATCAATTATTTTGTTTCAATTACAATAACAATTCTATTTTACTAAATTTTATTTTTATTTTTAATTATTAACTTCAAAGACATGGGATGGGAACTATAGGCCTCTGTCCCACCTTACAGAATGATAAAGCAGTTTATTATTGATGTGAGCTGTTCCAACGCTCTAGGCCTAGAGAGCCTTGAGGATGTCGTCGACACTCGAGACGGTGAAATCGCCGCCTTCTTCGAGGTTAGCCTCCTTCACGATGAGATCGTCCACCAAGAGAGCGAACCTCCTGGCGCGAACGCCGAGTCCTTTCTCGTTCAGGTCAAGCTCCAGCCCAAGAGTGTGAGTGTAGGTCGCTGATCCATCAGCCAAGAACTTCACGTGCTTGTTCTCCGGAAATGTCTTAGCCCAAGCCTTCAACACAAATGGATCATTCACTGCCAAATATCGGAACCGAATGACCTCATATTTCACTTCAAGCTCAAATAAATAAATCGAAGAAGATAACGGAGACAGAAAGAGTTTCACCGCTAATCACGATGATTTCAGCCACGTCCTTTGCTTTCAGCTCCTCAGCCTTCTCAACATATCCAGGAACATGCTTCAAGCTTTACACCGATATAATCAACCACACCATATCAAAAGAGATTCAAGTCAATTATTAAAGCAAACTGTCCGTTACAAAACATCTCTCTTCATTTCCGTTGGTAACGCATTCCATTAGAAATAAATGTCGGTTTTAAAAAATTAACCCTGTAACAGTCCGCGAGAGTCATTTCCTTTACCTGCAAGTAGGAGTGAAGGCACCGGGGACGCCGACTAGGACTATCTTCTTGCCGGCGGCGAGAGAGTGGATGTTGACCTGCTGCAGCTGATCGCTCTCGTCGAAGTAAGAGAGAGTTCCGTCGGGCAAGGTGTCGCCAACTGCAATCGGAGCCATTGATGATCAAATTTGACGGTTTTGATTGGTTACCGCTCTTTGATCATAAGGGTTTCGAGTGTAGTGCGGTACATGTTGGGGAGGAGGAGAGTATATATAATGGTTGCGGGGTTAATAACTCCCAAGTGTATTTGAGAGTCGTTTGAAGGCCGCATCTAGGTGATTGGTCCACGTCATCTGAAGGCTATGCGCTGTGAAATTACAAAATATTAAGCAACGATTACCTTATCCGGCTTATCTAAATAACCTAATACATTTATGGATTTGCCTTAATTAAAATTAAATTAATCATTTAATTATGAATTTTAGGTTAGTGTTGTTGGAAATTTTGAAGAAAAAAAGAAAGAAAGGAAGAAAATAGAAGCCAAATTTTATAGGAGTACTAATCTTCGTTGAATTCAAAATATTGACAGCTTTAAATAAACATAGAAATAAACTAACCTTCCTAAATACTAGCAATTAGGAGAATAATATAAGAATCAAGAAAAAACCCACTACCTCACAAACTTCACAACTAACTAACTAGATAAACATGGCCACATAATCAATAAAAATAATAATTTTGAATCAATATCCAACATCCTCCTTAATTCAAAATTACAGTTATTATCTTGTTGGAGCACATATCTCATTTTCAATGGAAGATACACTTCTCACCAATCTTCAACTGTTATACACTTCTCATCAAACTTCAACACAAAGTTCACAACTAACTAACTAGATAAACATGGCCACATAATCAATAAAAATAATAATTTTGAATCAATATCCAACACTCTCCCTTGATTTAAAATTGCAGATATTATCTTGTTGAAGCATATATTGGTAAGAAGTTCATCTTCCATTGAAGAGGAGATATGTGCTTCAATAAGATAATATCTGCAATTTTGAATTAAGAGAAAATGTTGGATATTGATTCAAAATTATTATTTTTATTAATTATGTGGCCATATTTATCTTCCATTGAAGAGGAGATATGTGCTCCAACAAGATAATATTTTAATTTTGAATCAAGGGGAAATGTTGGACATTGATTCAAAATTGCAAATATTGAGTTATCTTGTTGGAACACATATCCCCTCTTCAATGGACGATGTACTTCTCACTAATCTTTAACTGTTGATGCACTTCTCATCAAACTTTAACTAGTGATGCACTTCTCATCATCTTGTTGATGCCCTTCTCACCAACCTACAATTATTGGAGTACGTCTCTCTAAAAACATTTTGGTGCGCATCTCACCAACTCTCAAAAAAGAGTTTCTTCATCAACCAACTCCATCATATTTGCTTCTCACAGCCCCTCAAGAATCTATGGCTCTGATACCAATTTGTTAAAAATTTTGAAAAAAAAGAAAAAGAAAGAAAATAGAAGCCAAATTTTATAGGATTACTAATTTTCTTTGAATTCAAAATAATGACAGCTTTAAATAAACATAGAAATAAACTAACCTTCCTAAATACTAACAACTAGGAGAATAACATAGGAATCAAGAAAAGATCCACTACCTCCACAAACTTCACAACTAACTAACTAGATAAACATAGCCACATAATCAATAAAAATAATAATTTTGAATCAATACTCAACAAGTGTTAGGTATGACACAAACTCCGGAATACTGCTGCATTCCAGATTAATTAAAATAAAATTATTTATTTTATTAATTTATATTAAATCGTTATTATTTTAATATGATTTAAATAAAAAATTTGATTTAATTGAAATTGATGTGATTTCAGATTGCTAAAAAGAAGTTAGCACCAAAATCGTTTAGTCAGGAAATTGAGGATTATTAGTTCCAATTCTTTATTACATATCTGGCTCGATTGATTTCAGAATTGATTTTCTAATCTGATCCATCAGGTTGATGAGTGGCTTGCCCTTGGTCATCAGTTTCTTCTCCATCGTCCCAAATCTTTCTATCATCACTACCATAAGCCCTACTACACATCAAATAGTAGAAGAAATTTCCTACACTCAGTATGGCAAGAAGCCAGTAGTAGTAGTCATAGTGACCCTGGTTCAGATTACTCGATACCCAACTCGCTTTGCCAGCTTTTTTCGTCGAATGATCAATGATTTGCACTATAATTGCACCCACCACGTTACCAACTGCCATGCCTAGCGACAACAAAGACACTCCAATGCTTGACATTGTCTTTGGGAACTGCGAGTAGTAGAACTCTATCTGCCCAATTGCGTTTAAACCCTCTGCGATTCCTATAAGGCAGTGTTGTGGCACTAGCCACATTGCAGTCATGTTAACGACTGCGTCAGGTTTTCCGGCAAGTCCTTCGCTGATTGCTAGAGATCGTCGCTTGTGTTCTACTGCTCCAGCCACGAAGGTGGACACGCAAGAGACGAGTAAGCCCGTACCCATTCTTTGCTTGTTGGTAAGTCCTCGTGGTCTCTTAGTGATCTTTGCTAGGATTGGAACTAAAACTATATCGTAGACTGCAACCCATATGGTCAAGGTGAAGATTGTAAAAACACCATACGAGGCTGCTGGAATGGTTAATTTTCCAATGAAGTGTCTTTTCATAGTGCTTGCTTGGAGCACAGGAAAAGTCGGTTGGCTTAGAGTCACTGCAACGGTGATTCCAGATGCCCAGATTGGAAGGACTTTAATCAATGCCTTGAACTCTTCCACTTGCTTCACTGTGCATTGTTTTCTGGGATCTGTAGCTAACCCTTCCGAATCTAAGTCTTTGTCGAGATTCCTGATGAGGCATGCTCTGTTGACAAACCTGAGAAGAAGCGATAAAAAGAATGCATGTCACATCAGGTTGGAAGTTTGAGTAAGTTCATATTTTATTTTAGCAAAAAAATTATCCAACTTTCACAGCCAAAAACTTGATTTTATGGTTGTATTTTACGACAATAATTTAAAATTTTCCGCATCTCAAGCATTATTCTTCGCAAAAGACAAGATAAAATAGGATAAAAGTTCAGAATTTATTTTAACGACGATACCTAAGATTGTCTGTGGGCTTTACAAGCTTTGAACCCTTTCGATAGTACCATTTTCCGGAATCTGGAGTCGGCAAAGAAGCGTCCCTGTTCCTCCAAGCTGAAGCTATGACATGACCGAAGTCCTTGAGCAAGCTACTATTAGGCTTTAACCTAATGTACAGAGGAGTTCCCAAGAGGAAGAGGACAATTGATCCAAACATGAATGCTACGGGGACTCCAAATCCCACGACCCACCCTTCAGAAACTTGGATAGCGACCACCACAATCACTGAAATCATAACCGTAAACAGAACTGAAGTATAATACCAATTGAAGAAGCTCTGCAATATCCGCTCATTTTTCGGGTTCTTTGGGTTGTCGAACTGGTCTGCTCCGAAGGCTAATGAACATGCTCTAATGCCACCAGCCCCTACGGCCATTAAAACGAACGAGGAAAAGAGAAACAGGAGCTGTGAAGGTTTCGCAGGTTCACAAATTCGGAGATTTTCATTAACTTTCTTGCAAGGTGGAGGTGTCACTCCTGGAATGACTGCCGTCAACCACAACACTAGCACTCCCTGCCAGAATAAGACGGGATACGATAAGTTTCGTGGAAGCAACTACAACTTCCATGAATTTTATGAAATTTATCATGTATAAAATTGGAGGCAATAAGAAACATTTATATTCTTACAAGAAAGCTGATGAATGATCCGAGTGCAATCACTAGATAGCGACCGAAGTAAGAATCGGAAACCAAAGCTCCGATGGTGGGTGTGGCGTATGATATTGCTGACCAAAGGAACATTATGGTAGTTCCAGCTGCATTACTCAGATGATATGCACTTTTCAAGTACAATATCATATTTGCATGAGACCCTACGCTTGCAACCTTCTCAAAAGTCTCATTAGCTGCACCACACCAAATCTTGTCAAATATCATATAAAACCATTCTGTCTAAATCTAATGAATAAGATCCAAATGGTTTGTTTGATTTTGAAGCTTACCCATGATGAAAGGCATAGTCTTTAAGCCTCCTTTCTTCCTTTCACCCTCTAGGATTTTTTTCTTCTCATCTATAGTAATTTCCATTGTGGATTGCCCTGGACTGTATTTGTGGCGTATAATATGAGAGAAATGGAAGGCAGACTAAACAAGAAGGTTTAGTTCCAGGGAATGATGAGCTTATTGGGATTCTGTTTTGATTCTTCACATTACTGGAACCTGTGGTATATAGCTGAAATCGAAGAAAAAACAAGTTGCCCTCCCTTGTTTGGGACGATAATAGTACGACTTGTAGCCTTTAACGTTTAGCAGCCGTTTGGATAATGCGAATATTGAGAAGAAGTATGGATGCATCGATTATCCTGTGATACATGGTTATTAATTAAAAAATTATATATCATCTCTCTCTGCCTCCAAATGACAATCCACAGCATCTAAGATTGGTTTAGTGTCTCAAGTTAGGCCATTTTTGTTTGTATATTTATCTCATGTCTTCCAAGGTTCTTGTCCAACGATGGAGACCCCTGCATATTGACACGAAGAAAAAGAGAAGAAGCAAAATGAATAATAGAGGGAACAAGAAGAAGAGAACATATGTACATTTTGGCGGAAGCTTAATTTCTGACCATTCCTTTCTTCTTATACAATGTTATACTGGCTCTACGAAAAGAGTCCAGATTTTCTGTTCAGTTTTACTCTGTTTTATTCTGTCTTATAAAATCTTAGCCATTTATTTTGCGAGCCTCACGCGGGTCTTATGCGGGATCCCATAAATAAATGACTGAGATTTATTGGACACAATAAGATACCATTATATTAGACAGAAGATCTGGACTCCTAGAAAAACGAGAGCACCAAAAAATAACATGTATAAGATGAGATAAGATATAAATGAAGGAATACGTACCATTCAAGTTTTACTTACCATTCAAGTTTTATTATTAATAAACTTAGTTATTTTATATAGGCAAAATATAAAAAATTAAAATAGATATTTCAGTCAATAAATTTAGTTTATAACATAAGATTAAAAATAAATTAAAAATTATTTTGAAGGAATTTTAACAATTTTAAAATTTTGGATTAATTCTTAATATTTTCTCTTAATTTAAAATTTCAAGGATGGAGCACTTCTTTCCAAATGTAATGCACTTCTCATCGTCGTCTTTAAATTTGTTAATGCACATTATCATCAACTTATAGATTTTGGAGCACATCTCTCCAAGGTGCATTTCTCACCAACAACTCTAATAAAGAGTTTCTTTTTGTGCCACTTGTGCCATGTTTGTTTCTTCTTCATTTTGAAATCAACAATTTTTTGTAAATGTCCAAACCTCTTACTCCCTGTTTGGTTTAAAGGAATAACTATTCTATTCCATAGCTATTCCTAACATATTACTAATCCTATGTTTGGTTAAAAACCAAATCCAGAATAGCTATGCATTAGGAAAAGCTATTCTTAAATTTTGAAGAATACACAAAACTCATCTCTACCTACCTATCTTTAACTTTTTCAAGAATAGCTATTCCAATAGAAGACAACTTTATCCTTCTCACAATTAATAATAATAATAAGATAATTAATTTCGTATAATAAAATTAATAATAATAATAAGAAAAAGAATAATAATAACTAGAAAATTTATAAAAATTATTAATAATAATAACAATAATTAATAGTAACAATAATAATAATAAGTACAAAATTTACAATAATAGTAATAAAAATTAATAATAAAAAATTAATAATAATAATAATAATAAGATAACTAATTTCGTATAATAAATTTAATAATAAAAATATTAATATTAATAATAATGAGAATAATAATAAATAGAAAATTTATAACAATAATTAATAATAAAATAACAATAATTAATAATTAATAATAATAATAATAACAACAACCATGATAACAATATTAATTATAATAAGTGCAAAATTTATAAATAATAATAATAATAATAATAATAATAATAATAATAATAACAATAATTAATAATAATAATAATAAGATAATTAATTTCATACAATAAAATTTATAATAAAAATAAAAATAATAAGAATAATAAAGTGA
>JANVCL010000008.1:3863544-3875275 GCA_026546855.1 Erythroxylum incrassatum | reverse complement strand
GTTTGTTGTGCATGGATTGATTGTGTGCATGAGATATCTTTGTGTGTTGTTCACAGCTGGGTGTTGGTTTCTTATAAGTGGTTCACGAGTGAGTGTTGTCTTTTGGTGTGTGATTCATGGCAGTTCTTTGAGTGTGGTTGTTGTCTAATGTTCTTTCTTGACTCCTTCCTTTTTGCCTGTCGTGATTTGTGTAGAGTTTGGTTGCATTGTGAATGGACTAACGACCGTGAGCTACGTGTCGTTGGTTGTCAATTGGATGGAAGGGTTGTTGGGCTAACTTCACGCTGATGCTTAATCCATCTCATTGCTGCATTTAGTATAACTCTTGTGTGATTACGGTGAAGCCTTGTTTTTGTTTGATCTATCATGTTTGATACGTTCCTGCTGCAGTTGTGAGTCTCTTTATAGTCTAGTTCAGTTAGCGAGTTTGTGGGCTGCCTATTCTTTTGTTGGTGGATAGATTTTGGCTGCGTGCTTTATGTATGGTATTGTCGATTGAATAGATGTGCAACTTATAATTATTTCATCTTGTTGCTGTGTTTTGTGTGGCTCTCGTGTGATATCGGTTATGCATTGAACCATTGGCATGTCGTGGTGGATGGGTTTTTGGTGCAGCTGTAGTTTTGTGATGGTATTTACATGAATCAGCTTGGTTTCTTCTTCAATTCTCTAACGTCAATTGGAACTTAGAGTTGATATATTTTCTGGATTGACTATGACTGTACCATTAATGAACAACTTTCAGATTTATCTTTGGAAAAGCTAAAAACGTGAGGAAGTTGTTTCTTTTTCTATCTCAAGTGTATTTGTTTTTGTTCCTAATCATTTTAATCACTTGAATTATTTGTTTATTGCTCTTTCGTTAAAAGATTGTTGAGAAAAATCATCTGTTAAGGTTAACACGAATCGGTCTTGTTATCGAGTGTGAAATACTTTCGCGAGTAGTGAGGATGATAAACAAACAATGATTCAAGGAACAAAACTGCCAATCATCTCCCAACATAGAAATGAACTATGAAGTTGGTGCATACCTGAGACGTCTATGTAGGGAAACCTGTGATTAGCAACAAAACTTGGAGACTCAGAAGTGGATTCATCTCAAAGGCATTTGGCACTATGATGCCCAAGTGAGGACCTTCATCATTTATAATTTTGATCTTTCTCAAGGTATCTTCAGAAACTGAACCATTGGCTCTGTTATTTCCAATCCCCACAAGGAGAATTGCAAATGCCACCAACACCAACCTGCACAAACGCTTCATGATTCTCTTTTTTTAAACCCTTTAATCCCAGCAAAATGTGCTACGTGTATATATGGAGATGTTATCGAGCTGCCTAACAAGAATGGTAGTTTTCAGGGAGACTTTTCTCCAATGGAGGATAGAGATGTAGCTTGTCAGGCATGATGTGGTCCATGGAATAGACTGACAAGTCGATAATGGCTGGAAAGCCAAGAAGTGAGCATTCAGTACATGGGATTTGATTGATCATAGAATTTGACATGTGAAGGAAAGTAATGTCGGTCTAGCTAGCATCAAATAAGATGGTTTTGACAGCCGATTCAGGGACATAAATGAGCTAAAAATGCATAGTCAGTGATTTACTTGTAGCAATTCACCATTTCGCTTTATTTTCTATTTGCCAAGTTAACTTTCTGCTTGTTTTGTTAAGATGAAATCCTCTCTCAAAATATTGCAATGGGTACTGGAAATTATTTTTTAATTATAGAAATCAACGGAAGTAAAAAAAATTATATAGAATATATAATTTTACAAATTATTATATACGTTTAATAAATTTTATTGATATAAAAATTTAAATTTAATGCATTGAAGTTGAACATTAGAACAATCAGTAAAGTTACTCTTTTGTAAGAATAAAATTACAGGTTCAATTCACGAAAATAGCCTTTTTTGTAAAAAATACAAAGAAAAAGTTGCGTAAATTATAATCCTCCCCAAATCTTGTAAAACAGGGAGCGTTGTACAGTGAATATGTTAACTTTGACCTTTTTATTTTCTAAATTTAGTGCATCCTCAAGGAATCTTCTTAAAAAAATAAAAATATACTAAAAGGTTTTTTGACTAATAAAAATGATAACAAAATTTTAATTATCAAATACATTTGATTTTAAATTAGAGATATATTTTTATCTTTTAATTTTAAATTAGAAATATATTTTTACTCAAATTAAGATTTAGTTTGATTATATATTTAAATTTCATATGATTTTTTTTTGCAAGCTTAGTAGCATACAATACCGAATTATGTTGTTTAAACTTAAAACTTTAATAAAATGAATCTGACATAAACTTACATTTTAACAATTATCTTGTGATTTGGAGCTTCAACTCCACTTAAATTTAAGTTAGGTCAATATCTTTTATGATTGCCATATTTTAATTTTTACCCCTAAAATATTTTTAAGTTTACGAAAACAAATCTCTTTGTACAAATACAGAGGAAAAATCACATACATTATGATCCTCCCTAGCCTCTCACAAGGCGGGGAGACTTTTGCACTGGATACATTATTTTTGTTTTTGAGCGATGTCCTTAATAAATTTAAAAATTTTATTTTTATTGTTGTATGTATGGAAAATTAGTATTTTAAAGTGGGCCAGATTGGATTCAAGAATAAGGCTCACTTTTGGGCCTTAAACAACCTAAGGTTTTAGTTTTTATGTCTCCACACAGATTACACCTTACCTGCTTTCAATTCAGTCCGACACAGTTTCGACGCAAGTAAGCTTAGATACTGCAAGTGTTTTTGGTAAAGAGGTAGATAACATATTTAACGGGTAATACATTCGACAAATTACTTAGTGTGTATTTAAAGGGTAATGACAGTGAATTTTTACTAATATAAAATAATGTAATAGGAATTATGATAAAATGTATTTATTAGAGTGCTTATAATTGATTTCTTTCAATTATAAGAGGTACTTGAAAGTTATTTTCAACTTTACACTTGCAGCATCATCATGCGATTCTTTTGTCGTGAAATGTCTCATTAGTCAATTTTAGCATTATAAAGTCTAGCAAGTTGCTTTCACAAAAGCCTATATGTTTATAAACCGGGCCATCCATGATACAGACACAGCATATTTACCAAAGTAGGGAAGGACCAAGCCAGCCAATTTTAGGCAAAGTAATTCAGAGCATGACATTTTAAGTCTTTGCTTGAAATCGATGAATTAGGTTTAGAATGAATGGAGATTAAACTCGGGCTCAAATTTAGAGAATCAATTTGAAATCCGATCAAAATGATGTCTTTTTTAGATAATTATGTTTTATCATATTAATTAGAGTCGAATAGGAGGTCCTAGTATAAAATAGCGAGTTCTTTTAATTAGTATCACTGTTAATATAAATTAACAGAGTCCAGCAGAAGAGTTTAAGTACTATTGAAATCACCTCTAAAGTTTGTGGTAGGTTTAGAATAAGCCTTTTTTCAAGAGATTATTCTCAAACTAATGATTACCTACAGAATGGATTTAACTTGTAGAGCCATTAGAAGTTCTGTCAAATTTTAGGTCCCTAACTTATGAAATTAACAATGACATGATGTTCATTTAGACAATATTTTTATCAGTGCCTTTAAATTGTAGGTTAAGTTATTATAACATTTCAATACCAAAATCAAAATAAGAAATTATTATTATTATTATTCTTTTTCTGAATCACAGCTATAAGAATGCTAATGAATTTAAATCTCATAAAACCATAATTTGATTGGATTTTAAAAGAACGAATATAAATTTGAACATGGTTAATCTTCAGATAAAAATTTAGATTTTGATAAAAAAAATGAATCTAACTCAAATAAGATTATCTCATATTTAAAAAAATTGTGCAAGAATAAAATTTTCTTTTATTAAAATTGTATTTCTTTAAGTTAAATCGGAGTGATGAATATTCTTTTGCAAAGTTTAATTGCATTATTAGTATGTAATTTCCTCTACAATAAATTAAGAAAAAAGGTTTCTTGCCAAAATCGGCGATTGGTAAAGATAATTTTATATATGTTTAAGTTGGAATTAACTTATCATCAACCTAAGAAGTAAAAAGGGGAAAAATGAGAAGCTGTAAAGTTGTTGAAAGAGGAACTGTTCCAGAGATGATTATGTTTCCAGGAATGCCGCTTCCTATACATGTAGCATTAAAATGACTAATCATGCTACAACTGCTTATACATAAAAAAGAGCAAACAAGTGTTTATCGAAATCACTGCACTGGCAGCTTAATTAGGGATAACATAGATGACTTTATATAAAAATCTTAATTGAAAATATTTTCCATCTTCCAGGCTAAAGCTTGCGCACACATTGCCATGGGGACATTTGTATAGCATCATGAGCAATCAGCCTTATATTTTTTTTTCCAGCAGAGTGACTGCTCATGATGTTATAACGTCATATCCATCAGATGCTATTCCTGGTGTGCAGCTTGAAATCTCATATTTATCGAAACCCTCCTCCAAGAGCAGGGGCCCAATAGTCAGCTCCATTGTCACTCCCAACGTGAACGGTGCAAGACACAGGAACCAGGCACAACCCTCTGCTACGTAAATCCTTCTTGGGTTCTTCCTGGAAGGCCTAAAGGATCGATATTGAAAAAAGGGATTAGTAAATAAACACAGAAACTTTGTTTCAAGAAGAAAAAGTATAGCTTTGATGGGGAAAAGAGAAGTGTACCAGTTCAGAAGTTGCTTTCCTCTTTATGCGGTTATCGTTCGAAAGCTAATAAAACAAAACAAGTAAAAACAACTTAGCACACACATCTCAAACTTCAGTAATTTGAACTACAATCTAAGGCAGCTTTTTTAATCGTTGGTAAAGCTGAGAACCTTCTTCCTTCACTAGTCAGAGCTTTTTCTTCTTCTTTTTCTTTTTCTTTTCATACCCAAGTGTTACAACTTTAAAGAGTCAATGTATCCAAGAAAACATACCTGACCAGGGTCCTCTGGGAATATACAATTGGTTTGTCCTTGAACCTACCAAGAGATAACAATGATTAATCAATTACTGAGCAGATACACATATATGATCAGATGTCTGCGTGTGTTTGTGCCTGAGTGAAACAGACAAACAAATTGCCTATATGCTTTGGGAAGTGGGATATTATGGAATAGAATAGATGACTCCTTACAGATTGCTGCTGTCTCATAACTGAAGATCCGCTGCCCAAGTACGGTAAGCTGAGAGCCTGTTCAGGTAGGAATAACAGAAGGGAATTGACAGCGATGATTTCAATAACTAAAAGAATATTAAAGGAACATTGTGAAATTAAAAAAAGAAAAAGAAAGAAACTTTAATTATGTGCCATCAGTATTACATGATTGTTTGCAAAAAAATGAAAAGAAATGGAAAGGTCACCTCAATTTGGCTCTGAAGGAATCTGATGTATCCTATAGCTTCTAACAAGACAGATGCTGTGTCAGTCTGCAAAAGAGCAAAACACCACACCACAAACTTCCAAAGTCATTACTCTGTCATCTTTCTAATCATAAATATACAAAGCCCTAGTTCCAAAATGTTAGTTAAATAATTAAGAAACTGGTGAATAAAGGAAAAGTTCTTTTTTTTTCATGGTTTCTGCATAAAGGGTCACACCATATAAGGTGTTTTTCATATATGGTAATTAATATCATGATTTTAGTGATTGAGAAATAATTACGTTTCAAATTGTAAGAACCTAACAATAAAGGGGTTATTACCTTCCCAAATGGAGAGACTAGTTGATGAAGGGCCGTGATTCTATCACCTAATTTTTCCTTTCTCACCTGGTGAAATCAAAGATGAAAATTGAAGAATTTCTTGAGCGCACTTCAATTAAAGGTAAGTCCCTACTTTTTAGTGGACATAAAGAGAAGGCAAAAGAATCATCTTGCTTCAAGAAATGATCATTCAAGAAAGACAATAGTACAAGCGCATAGATGTCTGTATGTGTTTGTGCCTGTTGAGCATGTGAGATGGAAGTATGTGTATTCAGCATTAGAAGCTTACCTTAAAGGTAGGTTGATGTAAAGAAGGTTGAACCCTTGCCTTTTTAAGTGCCCCACCAGTGGAACTGCTGTTACACTACATAAATAATACGAAAAATAATTCTGATAAAGCATCTGTTAAAAGGGTATCAGCCTAATTTGCTCAACCATTCAGGATTATCCAAAAACATCTTTACCTAAGTATCTATAATTGATGAATAACTGAAAGTATTGAAGAAAGGCATGGAATAATATTTGATTCTTAGGAAGATGACATGATAAACAAGGGCAGTCCAATTAAGTTTCTATATATCGACATAATGGTAGAGAAGGTTAAGATCTCATCTTTTACAGTTCCTATGAAATCTTTGAGCTTTCCAATGAAAATAATTTGTCTCTCTCAGAAACTAACCTCAGGAGATCGATCTGGTGGCGGATGCCTTCCATCTCCCTTGTTGGTAGAGAAATCTAACATGTTATTGCTGAAACTTGTAACACAGGACTTGGGGGATGAAACAGGCATCATTTGGGACCAAACGGGTTTGGCTCCCTGGTGGAAGTCTTCGTTGTGTGCATGTCCATAAACATAGCTGCTTGCAGAATTTTCTTGCTTCACATCAACCGCTGAAGCAGTACTAGTCCTAGAAGCATGGTGCAGCACTTGTTCCTCCCAACTATCCATCTTTCTTGCTTGAAAATGGTTTATATTTCCCTTATCTTCATCACCAACAAATCCACCCCTAGAAAAGACAACATGATAGGAACAAGTCAATTAATCAAAAGTACATGAAAGATCTACAAAAAAGAAAGAGAGAGAGAGTACAAGAGTAGTTGGCTCCACGATTCTGGAAGTTGATCCTGGTTTTCATGCCAGGGAGGAATAGGAAGTGAAGAAGAAGAAGAGGAGGAGGAAGATGAAGAAGGAGCGAACGGCGGGAAGAGAACAGGAGGAGGCAAGAAAGGAGAGGTTTGTTGGTGGTGGGTCGGTGGTGGTCTCATGTTAGTATTGATGCTCCACCAGTTAGGGTTTCCGGCCATCAATTGCTGCACCGGAGAGCTCTGCAGAACACCTCTATTCATTGCCTCCTCCACAAAGCTTTGTTGCTGATGAACTTTCCCAGCTTCGTTCTTCACTCTTTCACTCACTTTGCTGATCTTAGCAAGCCACTACTCTTCTCCTTTTGCTTCTTTTATCTAGTTTTGAGGCTCCCAAAAAACAACTCTTGGAAGAAAGTTTGAGAAGAAGTCTTCTTATCGTGGAATAAGCAAAATAGAAACCCAAAGTCCTGCTGTTGGTGATGAAAGAATTTAAATCATGGAGGTTTGAGAAACTTTTGTCTTGGTTTCTCTCTTTCTCTCTTCCTTTTCTTTATTTCTTTATTACATTGTTTTTTTAATATTAAAAACGTTTTTCTTTTCTTTATTTCTTTATTCAATGCTTTACTTTATCCCAAAGTGGGACAGAAAGAAAAGGTGGCAGCAATGCCTATCAACTAATACGTTTAATTTCTGAAACGTAAAATAAAAAGATAAATGGAATTGGCTTCGATATAAGGACCCAATGGTGTACCATTTTGGTATGCTACAAGCCACATGTCCAAGCATTTGAGTTATGGTCGATGTCATGGATATGCCTAATAATGCAATTGGAAAATGGAAATGTACACAGATTTTGACTGATTTGATTATTTTCAAATTTCATATACTTGATAAAAGTTAGTTTTCCAAACACATCAAATTAGGCTACGACGAACAAACAATGTTTATTCAAGAATCATCGTCTCATATTCATAGGTTTAATTGATCTACAAAATTTTGATTAAGATTGATTTATGACTTTTGAGTAATTGCAATCGTCAATTTTAATTTGTTAAATTGTGACAAATACAAATTAATTGAGATCCAATCATTGTAGACAATTTGTGTGGATATAATCGCATGCGCATTAACCTTTCAATAGAAGAAAAGTTAGGATGAGTTTTCTCAAATTATGAGGCCCTCAAGTCAAATTCTTAATTTTGGGTATAATGGGTTTTCATATTTCCTAGATTAATAAGGAATTCATATATGTGCCTGTAAAGAGAAATGTGACACACTCTTTTGGTAATTTGAATTATATTTGTATATATGATAAAGTTATTATTTAACTTTAAATTAAAAGAGTATGGTAATAAAATATGTTAGCAATGGTATGATAGCAAAGCAACATTTTCTTGAAGGAAATAAATATCCATTTCGTTTATTAGGAAGAATGATATATATATATATATATATATAAGTTGGAATAACTAATAAGATTACTTCTTTATAATAACAAAGTCACATGTTCGAGTCAAATATAAAGGGAAGGTTGCATATAATTGATGACTCTCACTCAATTTTTAAAAAGCAGAGAGTCAATTTGTCATTTTTTATATATTTATATCATAGGTTTGATCTACTTTTTTCAAAATTTTATTCCCACTATAAGTCAAAAATTTTGAAATTTAATTACTAAAAAGAGCAAAGTATTCATACCCTAGATCAAGTGTATCAGGCTTTGAAATCCACACCTAGTAGGTTGAAAATAAGATTAAATTAGTTCTCTAGTTGCTATTCAATCATATCTCTAATCTTTTAAACCTATTTACATGCTTGAAAACGAAACTCGATCGGTGTCATTTTACATTATCAAACATGCAGGCGGCGCCCATAATTTCTAACTTGTTAAAACGTCACTTTAAATTGCAATTCACAATTATAATTACAATTATAATATTATAGTTGCAGTCATATTGTCAATTATAATCATTTATCACAATTGATATTACAGTTACAGTAATTATACCCGTATTACTTGTATGTGCTGTGATTTATAATTATAATATAATTTGTCGCCCGCATTTGAAATCTTATATTAAAATATCCAAATCTATGTACCAACAGATATATAATTAAATCACCGACCAAAAAAGCTCGGCAGAAAAACAACAGTGACATGAGGGACTGGCTACGTCAGGTTGATGGGAAAATATGAAAATAATAAGAGTTTACATGTGATGGTGTCGTCACTGTAAGCCCTTAGCCATTGTTGTTTAGTGGGTTTGTGGTTGTGAAACTTAACCATATGTAATCTATATACCTTTCATTTTCATTGGTAACTCTATTCCTTCGTTCCCTTGCAAGTTAGGCCGGTGAAGCAAGTGGAGATCCCGTGAGCGTGTTTGTGTGGGAGTGTAGAGAGGAGGGCCGACATAGAGCACACTTGTAGAGGTCAATACCTTGGGTATTGAGGTCCCTATATACCTAATACGGTCTCCAGAGGAATGATTGCCATTTCCTAGACATTAGACATTATTGTATGCACATATTACGCTTTCATTCCCTTTTTTGTTAGAATCGTCCCTTTATCGTGTAGCTTTAATTAGGAAGTCAAAAATCAATAATTTGCTTGATACTCCAATTCCCAACTGATAATATTTAGTTAGAGATAGTTTATTCACGAGAGTTAAATTAACTGTTTAAGTATAATAAAGATGAGATCAAGTCCTTAAGTCCAAGAGAGAAAAAGGGCTATCGAATGCTCCAAGTAAAAGGCATCCCAAGTGCTTGAAATTTCCACAGAATATTCCGATGAGCTAGATATTTTCCATTTAGATAAGGATAAAGCTAGAGGAATAACAGATATATATAATTAAATAACACATATATTCTCCTTAGTGCAATTAATATATATATATATATATTAATATATTCCCTGGCATGCATTCCCTTAAACCGCATTTCAATGTTAGAAACAAACAAACATTCCATTAAATCTCGAGGCGGTCATCATGCGACTACTAGTAGTACTCGAGAGTGGAAACATAAGCATGTTTTATGGATGACCATGTCATGTGTATCTAGTGAAGAAGATGAGGGGAATATGGGATGTCTGGTCCGTACTGCCAAATCTTTGTCGGAGGTGCCGTGTCTTTTTCTAAGCCATCACCTCAGTCTTCACTCACCCCTATACAATTCTTTTCCCACTTTGCCTTTTTTCTTATTTTCTTACAAGTCAGTCCTTTTGGCTCTCCTTTCTCTCCACAAAATTACAAATTCTAACACAACTCTTCTCTCTTGTCTTTACCTTCTTTTCCTTATATTCCTCCCTCTCTCTGTCTACATTTGCTATTTATTCTATATCAACTGGTACATGTGAGGAAAATATGTAAGTAATTTAAGAAAGCAATTGAGGTGCAGACAATTTCATGCCCCAACTCAAGGTATTACAATCTTAAGTCATACTTAAAGTTGTGTTAATATGCTTATATTTATTTTTATAAGTAGATTCATCCTTATAAGTTTATGGATATAGCTATTAGTAACTAATAAACACTTACCACAATAAATAGTATACGGTAATATTATTCTTTAGGAATTATTGAGGCTAGCTAGTGGTTCCATATAGGAGTAGGACAGGAGGTTAGACTACAGTTGATCATATACTAGTGGAACCTCTATACAAAAATATAAAATTTCGCAACATATCAAAAAGTAGCATGAATTTTTGTATAAATAAATAAACACGCATAAACAGAAAGAACCTACTTCTAGTAACTCTATGTATGTATAGGAGTCGAGTGTACCTCCTTTCAACTTTAATAACGAATAGAAAAAGGAATGTAAGTCGCACACCTCAAGCAACAAGATGAGGAAATTTTAGTCATTAATGTCTGTCTTTTGTTAAGACAAAAATCTTAGAATGACACCGACACAAGTTGCTGAAACAGACAGGCATGAGTAGCTAGTAGCTTGTTTTAAATATCTCAAATAGCTACCTACTATATACATCTCAATCCAGAATCAACAAATTAATGAGTTTATAATTTATACGAAATCGACAGTTTTGAAACTTGGTACGTCTTTTCCTTGGAGGCGAATATAAATTATTCATCAAAGGAAGTGTTCTTTTGTTTCAATGTGTTCCATGCTTAATCATCGGATTCCTAATCACATGCCTCATTATTCCCTTAATTCCTCAATAATACTATTCTTTATGATCCCAAGATAAAGCACATTCTATTAATTAGTTGTATACCCCAAAGTTAAAAAAACCACCTCTAGTTTAGAATCCTAACTCTAACCCATGCTAGAATTCCCTAATGAGAAGGTGATCAATGCTATGTGTAGTTAAATATTTTTGAAAACAAACAAAGATGAAAAAAAAGAAAGAAAGGGTAAGGGATTTCCATATCTAGTGGTTTCTTTTTTCTTTCAATATACTATTTATTACGTCAATTCCGCTATTCCCCTTTACTTGCTTTTAAAATTTGTTGTTGGAGGCTGGGGTTCATAATTCTTAACAGTGGCGTAGCCGTAGCTTTGAGTGGGGATCGATGGGCAGATTGCTCCTTTACAGTTCAAGAATCACGTTTGTAATAAATCGGGATTTTAGGGTAAAAAGTTCTAACACATAGATTTAATGATAACCAGACTTAGCTATTGAACCAGGGACTCCACACCTTTTCGAGCTTCCATTTCTTTCGGGAGATTCGATAAAAGATGAAATAGGAAGACATAATTTTCATGGAAAATGGTAGAATATATGCCAATAACTTTTTTTATATTACGTCAAAAGTTGATATTTATCTTTTTAAATGCATTATATTAAATCTCTTTGTGGATTGATCACTTTTTATTTTATTTGTTATAACTTAAAAATTATCATTTATTTTTTATAATGTTGTCTAGTAATTATACAAATATTTTTTAGATTTTTATTCG
>JANVCL010000008.1:3823634-3847025 GCA_026546855.1 Erythroxylum incrassatum | reverse complement strand
GTAGAAAATCAACCAATTCGCCACTTGGCGATTTTTTTCCGGTTCAGGAATTTTCTCCAGAAAATTCCTGAAAAATTACTAAAATTCCCTTAAAATATAAACCATTCAATGGCTCACTCAGAATAATTTTTCAAACCCAATAAATACGTTAATCACAATAAAATTGCCTTAGGCACAAAAATCGGGAATGTCATGTATGCATGTACAATTATTTCATGTGCACAATTGATACTGTGTATCAATCCTCTTATGCATGAACAGTCCTAAGTTATTCTAATCCATCTCATCCTATGCCAAATTTACTATTTTATCCTTCCAGTAGGAGGTGAGATGTTACAAAATGCGTCTCAGTCTCATCTCACTCCACATTTAGCCTTCTATAGCTAGCAACAGAATCAATTTCAAAGTCCCAGTTCAAGGAATCGCAACAGTGCATTTACTTCCTCAAGTCGTGGATTCAAGCACAACAGTTTCAAAACCAAAATCAAAGCTATTATGAAGACTCAACAACAGCTGCACAACAACAACGACGATCACCACCTCCAGGAGAATGACGTATGATAGCAACAGAGCGAGACCTGTATCACAATGAAACATGTCAATATTGTGGGAAACCAGGCCATATTGCTAAAATTTGTTGGTGGATACCAAAACAAGCAACTCAAAATGATGAAATTCCATAAGCTCTTGCAGCTTTCACTTTAGACAACTCCATTGTTGAAACAGAATGGATCTCTAATACAAGAGCTTCAAATCACATGATTAGAAAGCGAGCTATGCTTACTAATATTCATAAATACTCCGGATCTGATGCAATCGTAATTGGAGATGGTTCTTCGATACCTATAATAGATATTGGTGATTCATATATTAAGCAAAAAAAAAAGATTTTGCCTCTTCATGATGTTATTTTAGTTCCAAATTTGAAAAAAATTGCTTTTAATAAGTCAATTAACCTCTCAGTTTCCTGTCAACAGTGAATTTACTGACGTTGATTTGTATAAAGGAACGGAAAACAGGACATTCGTTAGTAACAACGAAAAGGAAGGGTGACCTGTTTAGCTTGTCTGATGTACCAGAAGCACACTTGTCTCATTGTTTCAAGTCTGGCATTGCAGATTTTTGGCATCAACGTTTAGGAAACCCCCAAGTTTCAACAGTTCAGTTGTTAAAAAATAAAGGATTAATTGAAGTCTAAGGTCTTTTACGGACTGAACATTTATGTGATAGTTGTCAATTAGGAAAACTAATTAAAGTTCCTTTTGCTCCTTCTGAACATTCTAATTTTGGTACCTTTGATAAGATTCATTGTGATTTGTGGGGACTTGCCCCTGTTTTATCTGTTGGCAAGTTTAAATTTTATGCATGTTTAGTTGGCGATTTTTCCAAGTATACTTGGATTATTCCATTAAAACATAAATCTGATTTTTTGTTGCCTATTTAGCATTTGAACAGTATGTTGTACAATTCAATAAGAAAATAAAAACCTTCCACTCAAATGGTGGAGGAGAATTTGTTATCTTTAGATTATCATCACATTGTCTTGCGACAGGAATTATTCATCAGATTTAATGCCCCTACACTCCGGAGCAAACAGGTATAGCTAAAAGAAGGCATAAAATTATAAGCAAACTGGGTATGACAATGTTGTTTCATAGTCATGCACCTCTTTTTTTATGGGTAGAAGTCTTTACAACAATTTTTCTTCTTAATCGGTTATCATCTTCATCTTTTTAGTTTGAAACTTCATATTTCATGTTACATGGAACTCATCCTAACTACACATCACTTCGAGTTTTTTATTCTAAATGTTTTCCATATACATAGGATATAAGAAACCATAAATTTGATCCTAAAAACTGTAATGTGTGTTTTTGTAAGATACGGTGAAAAGCATAAAGGATATAAGTGCTTCCATCCACCTAGTCGCAAATTTTTCATTTCTCATCATGTTATGCTTGATGAGACTATTTTTCCTTTTAAGTCTTCATCTCTTTCCACTCCTAACTCATAGGCTCTTAACATATTTGCTTCTTGGTTGCCTTCTTCTAACAATCTTCTTGCTTCATGTAGTCATTCATAAATATCGTCTACATCGACAACTTCTATTCCATTACCATTTGTTGATATTCATAGCTCAAAATCCATACCAAATTCATCACATGACACACTTAAGCTTAATAATGTTAGGACTGTCTTTGATCATCTAAGTTCTGAAGATCCGAATTTACCTCCTTACTGACTGACTTATGTTCTGAGCAAGTGCCTGCAGCTGAGTCCCTTCCTCTATAAATACAATGCCACCTTATAAAGCACCAGTTACTCATCTCATGATAACTAGGTCCAAACTTAGAGTTGTTAAGCCAAATCCTAAATATGCCTTGACAGTAACCTCATCTGCTGCAATACCTTGTGAATTGAAAAATATTAAATCAACCTTATCGCATCCTGGGTGGAAAGTTGTTATGCTTGATGAACTTGTTGCACTACATCAAAATGAAACATAGAAATTAGTTCCACGCACTCCAGATATGCATGTAATTGGATCCAAATGGATTTTTAAGACCAAACTACGAGCTAATGGTAAAATAGATCATCTCAAAGCACGTTTAGTCACCAAAGGATATCACCAGATTGATGGTATTGACTGCACAGAGACATTCTCTCATGTAATCAAACCTGGTACAATTCGGCTCATCTTAACTATTGCTCTTGTGAGACATTAGCCCATTCATCAACTTGATGCTAAAAATGCCTTTTAACATGGCAACATCGTTGAAGATATATATATGGAACAAAGGCTAGGTATGACTGATCCACAGAAACCTATGCATGTATGTAAGCTCCAGTGTGCTTTGTATGAACTTAAATAAGCACCATATGCTTGGTTTGATAGGCTTAGTGAATTTCTTATATCATATGGTTTCTTTTGTAGTTTAGTTGATCCTTCTCTTTTTATATTTCATTCTGATCAAGGTCACTTATTTTTACTTTTCTACGTTGATGATATGATTCTTACAGAGTCATCCACAGAGCTTGCTTCCTCTTTAATTCAAAATTTGAGTTGTGAGTTCTTTATAAAAGATTTAGGTCCGGTGCATCACTTTCTTGGTATTGAGATTTCTAGCACAGCAGATAGGCAACACCTATCCCAGACACACTATGCACTTACCATTCTTGAACAATCAAATATGCTTCATTGCAAGCCTATGCCTATGCCTTTAGAGGTCAAATTCAAACCTACTACAGATACTACTCCTATTACTGATCCCAGTCACTTTCGAGGAATTGTTGGTGCTCTTCAATATCTTACACTAACGCGTCCAGATCTATCCTATAGTGTCAACTATGTTTCACAATACATGCACTCTCCTATAGTTGCTCATTTGAAATTGGTTCAACGAATCCTTCAATACCTGAAAGGAACAGTTAACACTAGTTTACACCTCACTTCCAATACAACTCCTGAATTGTCTACTTTCTCTAATGCTGATTGGGTTGCTGCCCTATAGCAAGGAGATCTACCATCAGTTAATGAACGTTTCTTGGCATAAATATCATTTCATAGTGTGCTAAGAAACAACACATATTCTCTCGCTCTAGTACTGAAGTTGAGTATTGTCTTATGGCTAATACTACTGCCAAACTTACATGGCTCACTTATATTCTTAAAAACCTTCGCATCTCTCTCTTATCTCCGCTAATCCTCTACTGTGATAATATCAGTGCTCTATATATGACAATCAATCCTGTCTTTCAAGCTCAGAACAAACACATCAAGTTGGATTACCATTTTGTACACGAACGAGTTGCACTTGGATTACTTGTCACTAAACATGTGTCCTTTGATAAACAAGTTGCCAATATATTTACTAAACTTGTGTCCAAGGCTGCCCTCACATATTTTTGCAACAAACTGTGCCTTCAATCCTGACTCAGTTTATGAGGGGGGGGATATTAACAATCTACAGCCTCCGTTGAGTAATAAGGATGATACTATGAGCAAATCATTGAGTGATAAGGATGATCAATTGATCATAAGAAGTCCCACAAATCATGGAGTGATAAAGTTGATTGTACTCATAAATTATCAAAGGAGATATGGTTGATGACGAGGACTTTCAAAGAATAACAAATTCCTACTAAAATGGTAGTTCATTAGATGTGGTAGTTTATTAGATAAAAAACCTCCATCTGTTTCCTTCCTTATCTTGTACAAGTGCTATATATATATATATATTAATCCTTTAGGCTTGTATTTAGCGAGATAAGAACCAGTTCCATAATAACAAGATTATTTTTTTACCGCATCTTTACTTTTTCTCTTTTCTCTTATCACACCTGTGTATTCTCTGCGCCTCTGCTTTTTCTCTCTAATATATATGAAGTTATGATATAGCAAATTCAAGTTAGATAAAAATTAGATGGTATCATCAAAGTGTTTTAATAAATTTAGGTTAAGTTAGATACTGCATGTAAAGACCTTAGAGAAGCAGTCGATGAAGAATCGGTGAAGAATCTTGAATGATGTAACTGCTCTTTCGTATTTATTTGGAAAAAAGAAATAAAGTGTTGAAACAGGCAGCCAAAAAGCCAAAAAACATTCAGTGATAATAAAAAATGATAAGCGAAGATGTATGCCAAGCAGACAGGGCACAGCTTCCAGGAGATGTGTGAAATCCAACATGAAGCACAAATCACTGCGTCCTGCAGGGCTCAAACACCAAAACAATACATAATACGTACAAGATTCACTTGTAATGATATCTCACTCAACAGCATGCAGAGTCAGTTCCCTTTCATGTTTCTTCCCCCATACGAATACCGATACTCAAATGATCAAATAGTATACACACTACATGATATTGGCCAATCTCGTGTTTTCTTTTTCGTATACCCTTTTACCAATTCTTATTACTCTTCATTTTGTTAAATCTTTCGGCTTTTGTTGGGGCAGCTGCATCCTGCCACCTTTCTCTTTTATTCTCACACTTTCTTGGACAAGCCCCATCAAAATACTTGGTTTTTTTTTTCTGGGAATCCAAACAGCGCAACGTCCACGACCACGAGGGATCTCTTGCAAAATATATACTGTTTCATATAAGTTTATCGTGTCTCTGCAGATTCTTTGTTTTCTGTTCAGAGCTTGAAAATGCGCGAGATTTTGGCGATTTTACCGTTCCATCGTTTTCATGTCATGGATTCTCGGCTACTCGTCAGCGCAGCATTAGAGATTCAGATTGTTAAATGAAGAAAAGAAAAAGACGAACATGTTACATTAGTATTTGAATCATTTTTTAATTTTTTTCATATCAACTTAAACTTCAATGGTTCTTGACATGATATTAATTTTTTTTGGGTGTCAGTGCGTAACTGATGATTTAATTAGATTCGATCATATTTTATGTAGCTTATAGGCATGTTTATTTTTATTTTCAAATTTAGTTAAAAAATATTTGTTTGAGTTCTTAATTTTTGTTTCTTTCCACTTTTTAAATTTACGAAAATCACAAAAGTAAATTTTGTTTTTATAATCTAATTAATATTAAATAAATATATTATTTAGTTCTTTAATATATTGGTTATTAATAAGAATGTCGAATAATTTAATTTAATATTATAATTAATTAAATAAAATTAATTATTAATAAAAATAAATTATTTTAATAATTATTAATGAATATAATTAAATTTAAAATATCTTCAAAAAATATAATTTATACCTAAAATTTATATTTAAAATAAATATTAATTTTAATAAATTCAAAATATTTATTTTAATAAAATAAAATAATTTTTATTGATAATTTATTAATAAATATTATATAGGAGAAAAATTAAAAATAATTATTTTAAATAGTTTATCTTCAATTTTTATCAAATATGCAATTATTATCGGTAATATATTCATATTAAAAGCCAAACAAAATTTTGGTTTTTATTAAAAACATAAAATAAAAATAAAATATCAGCACAATAAAAAAAACAGAAGTGAACTAAAGATCTCTTAAATAACATGTTAACTTTTTGTTGTACTCTTGTTTTTTTCCCGGCGTTTGTGAAAATTGCTTGTCATCGTAATAGAAGTCTTTTTTCATAATATTATAATTATTTTTAGGTTTCACTTTTGTGTAAAATGATTTCTTATGAAAAAAAGAAGCTGTTTTCACATAATTAATTTTAAAATATATAATTTATTCAAAAAATATTTTTGAAGTGAATTAAGAACTTGAATTTTTGTGTAAAAGATCATATTATTAATTATATTTAAAAATAAAATTTACAATTTTTAATTACTTTACCGTATAAGCGTATTATGAGGGACGGCCAGTTATGTATTAACAGTGGTTGGATACGTGAGGTAAAGAAATGGAAAGCAGAGGTTCCATTGAAGTTTAAGGAAAGTGAAATGGTTTCTAGTTAGGATCAAATACTTGCATCACTCTACATTTATTAAACAAATTCTGACAACTTTTTAACAACCAATAAGCAAATCTTACCCACTTCACACTCCATATATACGTACTAGACTAGGGATGATCGTATAGAACCAAACCAAGAAACAGAGCAGTCACAGAGCTCCAAATCAAGCTTTCCCTGCCTTCAAAATTTAATCAATTTAACACTTCACCCTGTAACTTCTACTCCGTCAATCCACGTATTGTTGTTAGCTAAATTCCCACACAAACTAACCAGGGGAAATTTGAGAGCTTTGCCTTGAAACTCCTTTCATGTTCTGTTCTTTTTCTTCTTGGTAACTGCTGCATGGTTTATGAAATAAAGCTTATCTTTTTGCAGATAAAAGTGTTTGTCCTTTCAAGCGTTCCGTCAATATTTTCATGTCTATACCCGCAGAGCATGATTACGTAGGACCACAGAAGGAGGTTTCTTCAATGGCAAACTTGAAAGCCACCGAACTGAGACTCGCCTTACCTGGGTCCGACTCACCGGAAAGAGATGATGAAAGTACCAAACTTGGTATTGGCTTAAATAACAACACCGCCGCCGTTAACAAGAGCTTTGTTTCTGGTGCAAAGAGGGGTTACTCTGTTGCCATTCATGGCGGTGGTTCTGGTCTGTGGGCTTTTTCTGATACTTCTGGATCTGATCCTCAACTTTCTCTCAGAGGTTCTAAAGCTGACAAAGTTACTAATGGACAAGATGGGTTCCTCCAGTCTTCGAATCCGGTGGTGCAAGAGAACAAGACTCAGGTTTCTGGTGCTAAAGGCCATGGAGTTACTCCTGCATCCAAGTAACTTACTTTCTACTTCTGTTTTGTCCTCGCCATGCAGTTTTACGTCTATATGATGTTTTTTACTTGATTGAATAAGAAAAAAATGTTTTTCTTAAATTTTGCAAGAGAATTAAACATCTACATGATGTTCTGAAAATCTTTTTTCAGAAAACAAATAGAGCTTATGAGGAACTTTCCCGTGTTCCATCTGAAAGCCTTGTTTGTTTTTGCAAGATCTTTTGCCATACAAGTTGGTTCATCCAAGTATAAGTTCAAGGTCCTAAATGACTTCTCTTCTAGATGTAATCAAGTGTAGGATTGCTGGACTTGGTGGCAGAAAATGTTTTTTGTTCTTCCTATCAAGTGCCAAAAATCAACTCTGCACTTACGTGTTGCCCTTGATGCAGGGCACAAGTTGTGGGATGGCCACCAATTCGTTCATTCCGGAAGAACACAATGGCTTCTCATCCTCCAAAGAATGATGATGACAAAGAAGTTAAGTTGGGATCTGGGTGTCTGTATATTAAGGTTAGTATGGATGGTGCCCCATATCTGAGAAAAATTGATCTGAAAACCTATGGAAATTATGCGGATCTCTCTACAGCACTAGAAAAGATGTTCGGGGGCTTTACTATTGGTAAGTGAGCACTTTTTATGGCTTGTCCTTTTCTGTTTCACTGTCTCAGTCTCTTCGATCTCGGTACCTTGCTCCTGGCAATAAATGACATTTATGGTGCTAACAACTTCTAGGCCTAACAGGGTTGAGCCATCTACCTCTTGTACTTGAATTTGGTACGGGTGTTATGAGTTGAGTCTGATAAGTTTAGTATGTGGTTTTGTGGGGTATTTGTGAATATTTGCTCATTTTGTGTTAGTTCCAACTCTATCCCATCATCACGCTCCTTCCTCCAACAGCTTCTCCGTAGTCTGTTTACTTCCTAAAGCTTATATTTTTTGAGGGTGTTTAACTTATTAAATGGATGATTCAGGTCAGAGTGGTTCTCATGGAACCTCCAGCAGGGATGGGCTGAGCGAGAGCCGATTGATGGATCTCCTGCATGGTTCTGAATATGTACTCACCTATGAAGATAAAGATGGTGACTGGATGCTTGTTGGTGATGTTCCTTGGAAGTAAGTGTGACTTCCAACTCGAAAGCTATATTACAAAGAAGTCATATTAAGTCGATATTTGTATGTATATCTAGGTTGGTTGAGCATCTACCGACTTAATGATATGTGACTAGTCAAAAACAAAAGACAACTAAGTAACTGGATTCAGAGAATTTCCTAGCTTCCCCTTCATAGCAATCTAAACTAGAGTTTAACTAGTTGGTCTCAGGATCTCTGCTACTAGAAAAAAATTGAGATATGTTAGTTTATGACCAACCAGTGACTTGTTCAACCCAGAAGCAGAGTGCCTCAAACCTGCTATATTAGATGTGCTTGGAAGTTGGAAACATGCATCGACTGGCAAATTTTTTATATGATTCCAATAGTTGGGCACTCAAGGTGTCTGATATGTAACAAGTGCTGGTAAATTGGGTAGATGTGAAAAGCTCGGGTTGTATTTATTTCTCACTTATACTGATCTTTGTTGCTGCAGGATGTTCACTGATACCTGTAGGAGGCTGAGGATCATGAAGAGTTCCGAAGCAATTGGGCTAGGTATGCTCTATCGGACATAAGTTATTTCTTCCACTTTTGGTACAAACTGCAAGAAACACTTCAATCATGTCTCCTAAGAACGAGCATTCATCTGCACTTCAATCTTTCTTGCATGATAGTGAACCCTTTTCATGATTAGAACAGTAAGCATCGAAACCTTTAACTTCATCTGATCCTCGCAGCCCCAAGAGCATCGGAGAAGTGCAGAAGTGATAATTAGCATAGCATGCTTCTGTAACTGTAACAACTGACTGAAGCTGCTGCTGGTGTATGGATAAGAACTTATAATGGATCTCCAATTTGGATGAACTGTTTCCTTCTCTCTTTTTTTTTCCCTGTACCATCTCTTATAATTGCTTCAAGACTAGCTGTATTATTAAGAAAAGGTTGTACTAGCAGGTTTTGTTTATAGGCTTGTCTTCTCTCCATGTCTGTGTCTGCGCACTCAGAATTAATTGATGATATTAAGGTTATATAGTATTGTTTGTACACATGAAATTATCTCCACCGGTTACGGTTGAATTCAACTCAGTAGTATTAAATTTCATTTCCACATTTATGTGGTGGATGAGATTTAACACCATAATTGGAAATGTACGACGAACATCTGATAATTTCTCTTTTCTTTTTGGTAAAAGAAATTTAAAAATCCTCCCTAATTTTTTAAGTTCTCTTATATTTTTAATCTTTCGAATTTATTTGGTAAAGATAACAGTAAAAAGTTTAAAAATAATAATTTATAATTATTATTTTAAATCATTAGGTATTAAAGTAATATTAGGTCTTTATGTTGATAATGTTTAATTAGTTTATGTATGAAAATTATATATCATATTTTTTATAATTTTAATGAAAATTTGATATAAACTAATATTACAGTTTTAATATCTTAATTGCACATTTTCGATTTAGTTTAAAAGTGATAATGCCTCAGTGCTTTGCTAATTAATTTTAAATCAATTATTCAAATAATTTATTTAAAACATATAATTTGTGAATTATTACTTGTAATTATTATTTATTCAATATATTTTTTAGAAAGTAATTATAAATTCTACCATCATTATTTTGTCCTCCATTATACAACGATAGTGTTTTTTTTTTTTTGAAAGGCCATTTTACAACGATAATTGAGTAGTGTGCTTGATGGTTTTCTGATCATCTCCTCGCCAAATACGGTACTGTCTCAAACCTGAAGCTGTTGTCAGGTTTGTTAAATGTGTGTGTCCAACGATTGTCCTCTTCTCTTCTGTTAAATGTTTGTGTGTCCAACGATTGTCTTCTCTTCATCTGGTATAGTTTGGTCTGCATTCTCCATGCACAGCAGGAACAGTGCTAACTTCATTTCCTTTGTACCACAACTGTACACATTTCACAAGGAAAAGAAGGTGGATATTGCGGTAGACCTTTGGATTTGAAATTTTTCAATCCATTTCTGCTTACAAATGTTGGATTCTAAGATTCTCGAGAATGAATTTGATGAAGTGGATTCCAAAAGTCATTTGGGATAATAATCATACAAAGATATAATCGCAAGGGAAAAGAATGAAAAAGTTATTTATCTCAACTCCAAAATTAGTTTTGTGGATGCTTCCAATCTCATGTGATTGCTTTGGAATCTTACACTATCTTGTTTTAACTTTTGTCTTTCCTGAGTCTTATGCTTTGGCATCTTCAGTGGCCTCTCCCAGAGTAAACCGAACGAACCTCCTAACTTTGATATTCTCTCCAAGGGCAGCAACGGTCTGCTTCACCAAGTCTTTCACTAAGACACTATCATCCTTAATAAAAGGCTGCTCTAGAAGGGCAAGCTCTCCTAGCCTCTTGGAGACCCTCCCCTCCACAATTTTTCCTCTAATGTTCTCTGGTTTTGATAGAATGTCTTCCCTCTGCATCTCAAGCTCCTTTTCCTTGTTCATAATGTCCTCTGGAATGTCTTCCACTGACACAAATTGTACCTGCGGGCACGCCACTACTTGCATTGCTAGATCATCAACTAATTCTTTAAACTTTTCACTTCTGCCCACAAAATCAGTCTCACTGTTGACTTCTATCAGTACTCCAATACGAGAGTCGTGAATATAAGAACCAATTCTGCCTTCCGCTGCAAGCCGGCTTGATTTCTTGTCTGCAGTTGAAAGACCCTTTTTCCGGAGATACTCCTGTGCCTTCTCAAGGTCCCCACCAGTTTCGGACAGAGCTTTCTTGCAATCCATCATCCCAGCTCCTGTTTCTTCCCGCAGTTGTTTAACAAGTGCAGCTGAGATTGTTGCCGCGGGTGGCCTGTACATGGATGGACATATGTAAAACTTGGAAGATAATATACATAGAGGATAATTTGATGATAAGTTCACTGATACAGATCTTAATGTGATCAGAAGTAGGACAAGGAAAGATTGAAGTCAGTAATTGCAAGAGCATAATTCGGGTCAAAGCTAGGGTTCTTCCATATAATGTGGTTTGCGGTCTAAGCATAAGTGTACTAAATCATGCAAAGTATTTCAGCCTATAGTGCTTAGCTAACCTGAAATCAACACCCAAAGATTTGTAATAGTTAAGGATAAAGGTAATGCTAGTCCAAAATCTTTTAAACTAATATAAAAATTAGCCCTAATCCTTTAGTTCTAGAACTAACTAAGAAGGAAGGAAATAGCAAAATTCATAGCCATTTTGTTAGTTCTTGTATGAAATGAGCTCTAATAAGCAACAAGTCTGTCAACGGGGGATTAACTTTCAAGTGATAAATCTACAAATTACATGTCACACCATCTTGAATTTGAAAAATTGACCTCCAGAAATAATATTTGCCTAATAATTTTTCTTTTCAGGTTTATGTGGTATGATGCTTAACTTCAAACCTGTTAATCATATAGCTTAGCAATTTATTCATTTGTTCATATTTAGTTTCAAGACTCGGTTGTTAAAAGCAAGCTTACTTGGGAATTTCCTTAGTTTCTGAAGCAGCAGACTGCTCTTTTGTTGGAGCTGTCACTGGCTTTGCAGCCGTTTGGGCTGCCACCTCAGCAGCAAAATCCTGACTTTTCTTCTCCAAGCCCTCGCCAAGATTGTAGCGAACAAACCTTTTGACCTTTATGTTTTCTCCAATGGTTGCAATAGTCTGCTTCACCCAGTCCTTCACTACTACCTTGTCATTCTTAATATAAGGCTGCTCCAGCAATGCCAGTTCCTCAAGCCTCTTCTTGATTCGCCCTTCTACAATTTTTGATCTAATCTGCTCTGGTCTTGACAAGAGGTCTTCCTTCTGCATCTCAATCTCTCTCTCCTTGTTAACAATCTCTTCGGGAACATCTTCTGTAACCAGATACTGTACTTGAGGGCATGCAGCCACTTGCATTGCCAGATCGTCAACCAGCTCCTTGAATATGTCACCGCGGGAGACAAAATCAGTTTCACAGTTCACCTCTACTAGCACGCCAATCCTGCTATCATGAATGTAAGAACCAATTCTTCCTTCAGCTGTTGCTCTGCTAGCTTTCTTTTCTGCACTTGCTAGCCCTTTCTTTCTCAGGAACTCTTGTGCTTTTACAAGGTCCCCTCCAGTTTCTGAGAGAGCTTTCTTGCAATCCATCATTCCTGCCCCTGTTTCTTCGCGAAGCTGCTTCACTAGAGCAGCGGATATTGTTGCTGTAGTTCATAAAATAAAACAAATTCATAAAAGCACTAACTTGGAGTGAATATGAATCTGAAAAAAGAAAAATTAAAACACATGAAAAGAATGATGAGATCTGACTAATAACATCTTGGTATCAAGAAGTCATGCTTTTACTCTTGTCCTTGTCTAGAATATATAACTATAAACTGCTGCAATACTTTAGCACATCTAGCAGGTCCTTGATCTTGCCTACTCCGAGGAAAAAGATACGGCAGACCAACAGCAAACTAGTTTGTGGCCAGCCATAATAAATTGATTGCAGCATCACTTTATACATACATCTACATCTTTTAAAATTTGTGAAAAAATGATAGCATGACATGTTTAAATAAAAACCTTTCAACTCTTAATTCCTGAGTTCCCATATCCTAAGCCTGTAGTTGCTATAGACGTTTCTAACTTATCTTTGGCCATTGAGAAGGAATCTGCACTTCACCCTTGGCATTTTCAACCGTGTTTTCCACTTCTTCAACAGCCTAACCCTCTGAAGAGAGGATTTAAACTTTGTTCATGTCTCCAGAAGGGCAATAGTATAGAGTTTACTTATGCATGAATGTATACATGTACACAGAATTAGAACTTGTAAACACAATAAACTGCTCTTTCATTGTGATGACTATTTACCAAATGAGTATCTCTCAACTGCTCCAAACAAGCAATAGAAACCAACAGACGTACAGGCAACAGAAAACCACTTAATACAATACTTTTCCTCCTACTTCATAACTAAGAATAAGCATTATTCATCACTAGCTCATTTTTAAGGTCATTGCTAGTAATCTCTGTGTCTGCATGTTTCAGTTTCTCAAGTTGTCATTTGGAGATCAGATTTAGCTCAAGGTGGAAATACAATTAAACAAACTAAATGACCAGGAAATCTGGAAAGTATAGGAACCTTTAGTTCTGCTGTCCTCGGGAGAAGATCTTGCGCTCTGCCCGATCAAATTACCATCACTGTCCTTTTTCTCAACAGAAGGTTCGACCTTTTTATCTTCATCTTCTGAGGCAGACAAAACTTCAGTCTCAGAAGGTATCTGTTCTTCATCTTTAGCTTTTTCGACTTGGTTCTCCACTTCTTCAAAGGCTTGACTCTCTGAAGAGGATTTAATCATTGATCATGTCTCCAAAAGGACAACAATACAATATATACGGATGCAGAATTAGAACTTGAGAGAACAAATTAAAATGTCCTTTCATCTTACTATCCTTATCTAGAAGTCATGCTTTTACTCTTGCTATCCTTATCTACAATATATACATATCAAAAAGTCATGCTTTTACTCTTGCTATCCTTATCTAGAATATATAACTATAAACTGCTGCAATATTTTAGAACATCTAGCAGGTCCTTGATCTTGCCTACTCTGAGGAAAAAGATACGGCAGACCAACAGCAAACTAGTTTGTGGCTAGCCATAATAAATTGATTGCAGCATCACTTTATACACACATCTACATCTTTTAAAATTTGTAAAAAAATGATAGCATGACGTGTTTAAATCAAAACGTTTCAACTCTTAATTCCTGAGTTCCCATATCCTAAGCCTGTACTTGCTATAGATGTTTCTAACTTATCTTTGGCCATTGAGAAAGTTGTCATGCCTAAATCCCAGTCATTGCCTAGATATGAAACCAGCACCTCTTATCTCTCACTTGCAATGGAAGCCAACAGAGGCAGAGGCATCAGAAAACCACTCAAGAAAATAAGTTCACTCCTATTTCATAACTATGAATGAGCATTACTTCATCACTCTCTCATTTTTATGATCCATGTTTGTTATCTGATTGCATGTACATGTTTCAGTTCCTCAAGTTGTCATTTTGAAAGCAGATTTAGCCCATGGTGAAAAGATAATTGAACAATCCAAATAACCAGGATATTTTATTAAGACACAAACCTATAGTTTTTCTTTCCTCGGAAGAAGAACTTGCATTATGCCCATTCAAATTATCATTCATTTCATTGTTTGGAACTGCAGATTCCACCTTTTTGTCTTCAACTTCTCCGTCCAATGAAACTTCAGTCTCAGAAGGCATCTGCACTTCACCTTTGGCATTATAAACTGTTTTTTCCATTTCTTCAACAGCCTGACCCTCTGAAGAGAGGATTTAACGTTGTTCATGTCTCCAGAAAGGCAATATTATAGAGTTTACATATGCAAGAATGTATACATTTACACAGAATTAGAACTTGTAAACACAATAAACTGCTCTTTCATTGTGCTGACTATTTACCAAATGAGTATCTCTCAACTGCTCCGCAGAAGCAATAGAGACCAACAGACGTACAGGCAACAAAAACCACTTAATAAAATACTTTTCCTCCTACTTCATAACTAAGAATGAGCATTATTTATCACTCACTCGTTTTTAAGGTCACTGCTAGTAATCTCAGTGTCTGCATGTTTCAGTTTCTCAAGTTGTCATTTGGAGGTCAGATTTAGCTCAAGGTGGAAATGCAATTAAACAAACTAAATGACCAGGAAATCTAGAAAGTATAGGAACCTTTATTTCTGCTTTCCTCAGGAGAAGATCTTGCACTCTGCCCGCTCAAATTACCATCAATGTCATTTTTCTCAACTGCAGGTTCAACCTTTTTATCTTCAACTTCTAAGGCCGACAAAACTTCAGTCTCAGAAGGTATCTGTTCTTCTTTGGCCTTTTCAACTTGGTTTTCCACTCCTTCAACGGCCTGACTCTCTGAAGCAAGGATTTAAACATCAGTCATGTCTCCATAAGGACAACAATACAATATCTACATATGCAGAATTAGAACTTGCGAAAACATTAAAATGTCTTTCATGTTACCTTTAGATTGAAAAAAAAAAGTTCCATCAATACTTTATCTACATCATAGACTCAGACCACCGTAATATGGAGTAAATTATGGTGAGAATGCCTATAAAGACACCACTACAAGGCATTGACAGTTAGATACTCCAGTATTGTAGATTCCAAACTCTAACTACTAGACATCCACTTTCTATGTAATTAGGAAATTCAATGAGAATTCCCGTTCAAGAGTGTCAGATAGCTGTGTAAAAAATTAAAAACTAAAAAAATGAAGGGGAATGTGTCGATAGACTTCAGATCATTGACAGAAAAGAAGTTCAATCAACCAAACGTATTGTCTTTCTCCATTTTCCTTGTGCATTGATAATAGGTGTTTATCTATCATCAGGTTATCTAAAAGAATTAATAAAATTTATACTAAGGAGAATGAAGGTAGGTAAAGCAAAGCCAAAAAGAGGTTCAGTACACCTTAACATCCTTCAACTTTTACGTAAGATTTGTCTGCACTAGATAACCGAAGATTAGTGGGAGAACTAACAGAAATTGGCTTACATCTTAAAAGTATTCCTAGCAGCAAAGTGCTATCTTTTAGCTTCATATTTCAAGCACTATTAGTAAATGGACTGCTTATGCTTTTATTGAAACTCCCAAAAATTCAAGTGATTACTTCAGCTTCCAAAACACAATTAGGAATATTTGGTAGTAAACCTGAGCTAGTAATAATGCCATTGTCAGCAGGGACAGCTCCAACACCTCCATCTTTAACTGCCTCAGCAGAAAAAATTTCAGTTTCCTCAGTAGGAGCAAGGACTTCACCCTTTTCTACATCTTCATCTTGAATCTTTGGATCTTCTTTAGGAACAGGACTTTCTGAAGAAAAGTCTTGACTAGCTATTTCTCCAGAAAAGTCAGGTTTTCCTTCACTTTCCAGATCCTTGGGTAAAGAAACCTCCTCATCAGCACTCAATATTGTCACTTCAGGATTCCAAATTGGAGAACTTCCCTCTTCTTTCTCTGCAGCTAAAACTGGATCATCTATGTTTTGTGGCATACTAGACTCCGCACTCTCTGGGCTTTTATCATCATTTGTAATCTCTTCTCCTAGAGTCACATTCTCAAAAGAGGTTTCAACACCCTCTACTGCTTCGTCCACTTTTGGAACAATATTGATTGCATCCTCATCAGTGCTAGCTAAACTGTCCACTGCAGGAATATCGGACCCAGCTTCAGTATGCTCTTCTTGTCCTTTGACTTCCACTGCCACCTCTGATTTTTCAGGTTGCTTCACTGCTTTCTGTAAGTCCTCTCTTTGGTCCAAAAACGTAGCAATTTCCTTATTCTGACGGAAGGCCAGCACAAAGGGGTTCGTTGCAGTATGAATAACCCCTTGGGTAATTTGCACGTCCAGCTTCTCATTTTCTTCTTCTTTCTTCATTGTCAAGGTAACTTGTCCCCTAGTGATACGTAACACCCGGACACTGACTTCCTGGCCTATCTCTAAAGACGAGCCTCCCAACATATTTCCAAATCCATCATCAGGTTCCTCTGATATGGGCAAGAATCCTTCCTCACCCTCAGGAAGAGAGATAAAAGCGCCAGCTCTGGTCATATTTTTGACCACACCCTCTAGATCCTGTCCTTTAACAAACTTTGAGGTTTTAAAATCTCTTTTCTGGTTGGCTTTTGATGTGTTCCTCCTCGCTTGCCTGGGCTTATCACTGCTGGCAGTGGCAGAGGCATCTTTTCGTTGCTGTAACCTATTAGTATTATCACTTTCACGCATACTAAGAGAAATACGCCCTGTCTCCATGTTTGCTTCAACTATCCTCACCTGCACCTCTTGTCCAACAGATACAACACTTCCAACATCCTTAATGAAGCTATCACTCAACCTGGAAACATGGACCAGGCCATCTGTGAAAGCCCCAAAATCAATAAATGCACCAAATGGCTGGATTGACCTTACTTTCCCTGTAAATGTTGCACCAGGGACAAGGTCCTCATTCTTTATAGGTGGCATGTCACTCTTCCGATTAGGTCTAGAGCGTCTGGACTGTGCTGGACCAGGATTGGCGTCTGACTTTGCAGGAAATTTTTGACTTGTTCCAGCTGCATCTTCTGCAACTTCAGAAGCTATGCCAGAATCCTCACTTACTGTAGGTGTGTCTGACTCCTCTACTACTACATCAGTCCCAGTGGCAGATACTATGTGCGCTAAAGATTTATGAAGCAACACACAATCCCTTCTGTATTGTGAGAACAATTTAACAGAAGCGGAGAGAGGAAATACACGTCTTTGTGAAGGTAATATCTGTTTTGCTGTTTTCCTTGATAAACTGCATATTGTTTGACGATTATTCTTCTCTATTGTAATGGTAGTTCCAGGAACAAGAAGGAAATTGCTTGTAGAGCATGGTATCACAGGAATCATGTTTATAGTTGCAAATCTTTACCCTGAACCTATAATACGCTATTCATTCCAACTTTTACCTGCACATAGAGGAATACACTGAACTCAATACATTGTTCTTAAAACAACCATTGTACAATTAAAAGAAAGGAACAACAGTGACCACAAGTACAAGATTTGCCAGAACCATCCGATACAGTTTGCTCCTCAACTGAGCTCAAGCCCACCTATTTTTATAAAATAGCAGGTTCAACCACCATGAATTTCACCAGCCATTTATTGAGGAAATGTACATATCCATCTACTGTTTTGCATCAGCTATTCTAATTAGTCCATTCATATACTGAAACAGAACATCGGTTCAATGATAACAAATCCATTCATATAATGAAACAGAAAATTGGTTCAACGTTAACAAATCCATTCATATACTGAATCAGAGAATTGATTCAATGTTAACAAATCTGTTCATATACTGAAACAGGACATTGATTCAATGTTAACAAATCCATTCATATACTGAAACAGAACATCAGTTTCAATGTTAGCCATTCATGTACTGAAGCAGACACTGGTTCAATGTTAACAAATACGTACACCTACTGAAACAGAACATTGGTTCAGTGTTAACAAACAAGCTCAGCATCTAAGAGAAAGGCAAAGAATCGTAGACTTATCAGCAGATAGAATGTTGCCTACTTCTCATTTACGAGCTCTCTTTTATTTCACTCAATAGTTTCTATCATCACATTGAAGCAGCTTATATAAAATAAATATAAAAACCCACATACCCTGCTAAAATTTTAAAAGTAAGAACTCGTCACACATGCATATGGTATTGAACATAGTTTCTCCGCCCGGAAAATAATACAATGCTAATCGCAGTGCTTTTACATAGGCAGGTGTATAATTGCGAAGAAACAATTTTAAGACCCAACACTCGTGTCAAGGACAACAACAGGTTATTACTTTGAATTACTGAAACATCGTGTAAACTGGCAACCAATAATGCCAGACATCAACTTAGCAATGGCTTAACCAGAAAACACACACACACACACACTCAAACTCACAATCATCAGCAGCTAGCATAATTGAAGAAACATTACAAAGAAAGGAAAATATTAAACCTTTGATAACGAGACGAGAAGAAGGATATCTCAAAATGGGTTACAGAAAGTGCTCAACTGAGAACAAGGGAAACCCCAGCAATGAGTTTTGAGCTATGGTGTAGCTAAAAGGTCGTTGGATATGATAGCTTAGAGAAAATTCGTTGCAAATGAAAATAGGTGAATGAAAGGTGGGGCTTTTTATCCTTATCTGATGACACCATCCTCACTGCTTCTATTGCCACTTCCATGGATAAAGACTCCTTCCACGTTTAGGCTGGATTCTTTGATTAGAGCCACTAGATTTTTGACCCGCTCTACTAGTTTCTATCTCTGCAATTGGTTTTCCAAAACAGGGCTCTGAAATCTTTTGCCAACCCATTAGGTTGTAGGCTATTGGCCCATCTACGAACCATTTCATTCCCAAATTTAGCTCTTTCGGTGTCCAATTTCAGTTGGTCTGCCGATTTCCTTCTGTCAGCGTTAATGTAAACCCAATTGGATGAAATGTTGTTAATCCACATTTTGCTTAACGACCGAATAATCAATCTGAATGAAAATGTTTTGGATTCATAGTTGCGGAGTACTCCTAAGTTGCATTTGATATTTATATATACTATCAACAATAATAACAATAACAAAAACCTTTCAGTAGAATCCTCGCTAAAATGCAGAATCTGCATAAGTTTAAAAGTACACAGTTTTACTTCTAACTAGTAAAGAATATTTTGATAGATTCACAATTAAAAAAAGAGAAAGTTTTTTAAAATGGTTTAAAAAACAAAAGCTAAAGATATAAATAAGTAATAACATAAAAAATAAACAAATAAACAAATTCAAAATTAAGATAAATAAACAAAAAGACAAGAAAGAGGACAAATAAATATATACAACAAACAAGTAATTAAAAAATAAATATAAATAAATAAACTACCTAAAGGTGCAAATACTGCAAATAAAAGTATTTAAACTAAATACAAGACATGAATCAAAGAAAATGATTCAAAAGACTTGTGAAAAAATACCTCTTTATGTAAGATCCTCTATCTGTATCTTAGTATTCCAAAATTTCCTATTGAGGGTCAAATATTCGGTAAAATCTAGTATGGTCATATCAACCTAATCATCTATCATTAATTCTTCTTAGGTCATCCTCTTCTTTTCTTACAATCCTTAAGTACATTTTTTTCGCATCGTCCCACCAAATTATCAGGATGTATTATTTTAACATGTCTGAATTGCCTAAGCCTGATCTTTCTTAATGTGCCATCAATGTTAGCCACCTCAAACTTGTCTCTTACCACTACATTCTTTATTTTATCTCTTTTTGTAAGGTTGCATATCCAATAAAGCATCATCATCTCTGTCATTATTAACATATGACTATGCACGTGTTTAATAGGCCAACAGTCTACCCCATAGAGCATGGTTGACCAATTTCTAAGCAATAGAATTGACCTTTTAGCTTAAATAATATCTTCTTGTCACATAAAACTCCTAATATTCTCTTCAATATAAGTCACTATGATTTCATATGGTCAACTACATTGTCATCTATGTTGCCATTATTTTGGATTATGGATCCAAGGTACTTAAAACAATCTTTTTTGTGGTTTAACTTTTGAACAAATCTTTATCTTCACATTAGATGAAACTTTGTGGCTCGAAAAGGTATACTTTAACTACTCAATCTTATTCCTGCTCAATTTAAATTTCTTCGACTCTAGCGTATCTCTCCAAAGTTCTAACTTAACATTAATACCTTTTTTGTTTCATGCAGTAAAACAATGTCATCAACTAACAATATACACTAAGGCACATTCTCTTAGATACTTTTGGTGAGCTCATCCATGACTATTACAAATAGGAAGGGGCTCAACAAGGATCCTTGGTGAAACTCGGTATTGACAGAAAATTGTTTTATATGTCTTCTTATCATCCTTACTCTAGTCTAAACATCTTCATACATATCCCTATTAACTAATATATACATCACAAGAAGTCCTTTAACTTGTAAATATCTCTATATGACTTCCCTATGTACCATGTCATAAGTCTTTTACAATAACAACAACAACGACAACAACAATAACAATATTTAGTATAAATCTTATTGACATGCAGGATTTGGAGAGGTTCAGTAGTACGTAACCTTATATAAGTTAATGAAAACTATAGGTAAGTCCCTCTGTTTGTCTCTATAATATTCTATTAATCATATAAGGAGGTGTATAGCTTTTGTTGTGAACCTCCTTGGTATGAAGCAGATTTGGTTTTCCAAGATATGTGCACCCTTTCGTACTCTCTTAATCACCCTCCCCCACAACTTCATAATCTGACTGAGTAGTTTAATGCCTTTATAGTTGTTACAACCTTAGATTTCCTCTTTGTTCTTGTAGAGGGGGATTAACATCTTAAGTGTCTACTCATCTAGCATTTTGATAGATTTGAGGATCACATTAAAAAGCTTAGATAACCAAGTAGGATCCTCATCTCCTAGGCTCTTCCACACCTCTGTAGATAGTTCATCAAGTCTTACTTTCCTTCCATTTTTCGTCTTCCTTAAGGCTTCTTTAATTTCTTCTCTCGTGATTTGCCGACAACAAGTGAAGCTATGATATTTCTCAAAAGTGCTAACATCACCCACGGAAATGATGTCATAGAAATATCTTTGTTATCTTCTTTTGATGTCATTTTCATCCACCAGCCTCGTCCTACTTCATCCTTTATACAATAAAATTGATTCAAGTCTCTAGATTTCTATTCTCTAGCTTTAGCCAACTTAAATATATTCTTTTATTCATCTTTAGTTTCCAATCGTTGATATAATTTCTTATATGCTCAACTTTTGACTTGTGAGACTATCTTCTTCTCTTTTTTCTTAGTCAACTTGTAATTATCGCCATTAACTTCCCTCTCAACATCCATGATGCTATCCAATAGAGTTTTATAAGTAGCCTTCTTAATATTCTACTTTTTTTTGTACGTCTTTATTCCACTACTAAGACTCTTTCTTACTGCCCCTAGGCCCTTTAGGCTATGTTTGGTAGGACGGTTAGTAATAGAATAGAGTGGAATGTAATACTATTTTATCGTTTGAGAGGATGATTTATAATTGAATGAAATAAGAATATGATGGAAGGGGAGGGTTTCGCATTATATCTTATTCCATCATAAACAGTAAAAATGAGTTACCTTTAATTTGAGGGGTTTAGGATGAAATGTAAAATGACAAATATGTACTACCTAATATACCCTCCATAATTTTTTATAATACCAATTAGACCCTCAACCCTAATAACAAATAGCTAGACAATACATCTCATTCTATCAAGGATATAATAGTCATTCATTATTATTATACATACATTACATTTCATTTTATCCTTCTTCTAAACAATATTTTACTATATTACATTATAAACCTTGTCATCCCTCCCAAACAACAATTTTCTAATATTACATCTATTTACATTACATTCCATAAAAAATCTTTCGTCCCACCAAGCATAGCCTTAGTAACTCCCAAGATCTCCTTATTTGCATCACTCAAAAGAATTACTACTCCTTCCTACATATGGTTAGCATCTTCTTATAGTTTCTATTCTTCTCCAAACATTAATCTATCCTCGAGTTGTTTCATAGTGTCCCCTTTTCGATTCCACCATCTAACTTTAATATACCTCTAAGAACTTTTGTTAATCATTTTGCTTTATGATGAAGTAATCAATCTAAATCTTGGCAATTTTGCTCCTAAAAGTCACCAGATGCTCCTCTTTTTTTGTTAAAAAATGAGTTGGCTATTACCAAATTAAACACTACTAAAAAGTCCAACAAAGCAGTCTTACTATTATTCTTATCTATGTACCTGAAACCACTATGATCACAAAAATACCTGTCTGGGGTTGCCCCTATATGGCCATTAAAGCCTCGTCCTAGAATACCTTTCTCGTTATGGAGAATTTATTGAATCACCTTATGTATATCTTCCTAGAATTAACACTTAATATGCACTTCCAACCCTACTTAGGGTGTATAAGCACACACCACATTGAAAACAAAATCTTTCATCATAATTTTGTTTTTAAAAATCATATTACTAGTCCTCTTTACCCCTACAATATGATGTGTGAGTTTCTTGACAACCGATATACCTACATCATTTTGTTGTTTCAAACATCTTGAATACCAAAGTTTGAACTCATTGATCTTTTTCACTTTAGCCTCCGTCCATTTATCTCCTAAATGCCTACTATTGGATCATATAATTATCTAAAATCTCTACTAATTCTAATAACTTATTGCAAGAGTTTTGATGTTTTAGGAACCTATTAACAATCTATCAATTGTTAGTTTATGCCCTTGTAGTCAATTTTGGTTGTACTTTAATTGTATAAATTTTGTTTTATTCAATAAAAGATATTCTTTATATTTGTGCATTTTAATTATTTAATTATTAATCATAAAGATAAAATCCCTGGAATAATTGTTATGCAATTAGAAATTAT
>JANVCL010000008.1:3809939-3821140 GCA_026546855.1 Erythroxylum incrassatum | reverse complement strand
CACTAAGTCAATAAAATAGAACTTTTAGAGTGAGCTTGGATCATTAAATTAATGACCCATTAGTGAAAAAGGCTTTCATGGAAGATATCTCTAGTTGGATTACTCCAAAAGAACTTCAAATTGGTCACAAGAAGCTACCTAACTTTTTTGGCTGTATTTTCAATGGCTACACTCATCATTTTGGTGAATATTGTGTCATGTGTATTTTTTTCCGAATAATTCCTCACCCCACGTTTTACACGACATAACATGCAATGCATTAGTTAACTAATTAAATGCAACTCCGATAATTAAGTTTAATCAAGGCATTCCCAAAAGTCTCAGGGTTGTTATTCCACTACTCTAGTTACGCGTCAGACTTGAATAGTTTTGGGATAAGACTTGAGAAAGTATTTGAAAATGCATTAGGCAAAACTGCTACAAAATCACATTTCGTGACGTGAGTAATGTGGGAGGAGTGAAATAAGACATATTGTGACACATGCCTGCCAGCAACTACAATTCCTACTTGTATTGAATACAATTTATATGTAAAGGAGCTGTTGGTATTTCTTGTTAATTAGTCAACATATGCCTAACACCCTCTTAATCTATTCTCAACCATAATTTGTATCTCCAAGACTTAAACCTAGTGATGGGGAAAACTTAATTCCCATAAACTTTGAAATATTATTTTTATTTTGCTAAGAATGTATATATTATAGAAGTTTATATATCTTACTCTTGCACCTAATAAAAATTAAAATATTGATAAGTGAAAAAGTACTCTATTTCTTCACCACCAAATCAAATCTCTAGAACAAATAAATTATAATTTAAATCTATAAATATTCGTATTTATTTCCTAATCCAATTTATTCTATGGATTTCAATAATCTTAAAGGGAAAATCTCTTTATCTTTGTCTAATTATCTGTAACAAATTAAAAATTTTATAGTTGATAAGATGCTCTCTAACATAATTGATTATCTGTAATAACATTTTTAAATCAAAGTTTATTGGACAAGATTGATTAATACAATCTTGACACAGAATCGAAAAACATCAGAAACCGTATCCAAGACCAAGATAGATTATAAAAGCACCGAGCAGGTATGTTGGTTTAAGGCGAAAGTAGTATTTTCAAAGCAATCCCAGAAGCCATGACGAGGAACAGTGTACATACAAGAACGTTAATGCTAGTGATACATTTCCATGTCACCGGTTGAAGACTATGACTTCCAATATCCTACAACAAGCCAAGTGTTGAATTCTACAGCATCTCTGCACGTGAGACAGGATCAGGAACTATAGGTTTGAGGTTATTCCAAGGCCCCACGCCAGTTGTACAAGCCTCCATAGTCCCTGACTATACATTTCACGGAGACCGTCCTAGGGTTATACAGCAAAATCTTCCATACACGCGAAACTTGGATTCACGAGTGTTATTTTATTTTGGTGACCTCTGCAAGTTTATAAGAAGATCTAGGCATCTATAAGATTCTCACCAGCCCCAATCATGGAGATTAGTTTAAGCATATATGGGCAGTTCTTGGTCACTACCTAAAGCCCTTTAGTACACGTACGCAATTCACATGATTCATCAAATCGCAAGCTGTTGCTGCGGTATGCAATATATATTATAGCTTTCCTGCACATGCAACATATTATATATGTTGCTGCTCATGGCATGAAGAGAACCAAACTAATGGAAATGGCCATCTTATGTTGCTTCTTCTCTTGAATTAGGGTGTAGGAAAAGGGTGTTTTTAGGCTAATCAGGTTTTACTGAAGTGCAAAAACTAGTTGAGCGAGTGAATTCGTTTTGGATGAGAATAATTACGACATAGTGAAACTGTTATTTTCATGATTTTCTAAAAGGGGTATTTTTAGGATAATGTTCGTGTCATAATCAAACCGTATCATCCAACCTTTGACGTATTTGTCATTTCTATGTTTCATTTCTTGTTCTGGAAAATATTTATATGTTTCCTATATTGTTGGATATCGAGCTTTCGAATTTCCAAAACATAAACATTAACTCGAAGTAATTGGATAATTCTCTAGTCATATCGTAATTAATGAAATATTATCTACAAAAGAATATTAATATATAGATATACATATACATATACATATACATATACATAACAAATTAACCCTACTCTCCATAATACATAATGAAAATTATTTTAAAATAACTTATAGTTTGTATATAGGTGGTGTGATATAAAATTCGTCATCAAAATATGTATTAAACTCGATTTTTGGCATGAAAGACAAAAATTATAGAATTCTTATCTTATGTATTTATCAAATTTGTAAGAACACAAAAGATGAAATACATGCCAGAATGACAGAGTGAATAAACTACATAATCCTAGAAAGATCGACAATGAATGTAAAGATCGTAGCACATTAGCTAGCACAGCATTTGTGAGTTTAGATCAATCATTTCCAGGAATCTTGAAAATACACTATTTTACATATAAATCTTAAAGTTTCATCTTTCCATAAAGTTCTAAGAAACCAATGTTTAATCTCCATCACCTCTCTCACACACACGGACAAAGATTATAATAATAACAACACGTCCCTATGCAATTGAATTATAAATATTTAATATTTAATAACCTTGGATATATATCAAAATAATTTCCATTGTATGATTCGGTTCCTATATATATATCGCTTTTAAGATTGACATCGGGAAAATTCTCTTTTTGTAAATCACCTATGTTCCCACTAATCTCTAAATGAAAATTTAGTGCATTAGAATGATGTAAAGAGTAATAAATTTAACTATTAATTAGATCAAAATTTGTATATTTAATGAATTTATAAGTTTCAGAAATAGCAGAGATAGACAGCGTCTTAGTAGGGATTCTGCAAATCATGGATCGAATAATGTAGCCTGTATGTTTCTCCATGTGCCACCAAATCTATAGTTGATGTATATTCTCTACACCTCTCTCCACTAAACTTTGTTTTCTTTAACAATCAATTCATTTTAAACTTTGTCTAATGATAATTAGATGAATTAAGAGCATCCCTCGATTCAGATCGTGACACCTAATTTTACTGTTCATCTTGAAGATAACAATATCATCTTAATTTAATTAAGCTCTAATTATTTTCATCACTAGCCACCGCATTTCCTACACGCAATTGAAAGTCCACAACTTATACACAAACTTAATTGCTCTATTTTGCTTCTTAAATAAGTTCATTGATTGTTCGTTACACCTACATAGACACATACCTTATGCATATATAAACATGAAGGCACAAAAAACATGATTTATATACTATATACTATCTGTTAACCCGTCTTTTTTGGTGCAATTTTTATATGGGTTTTTTTATTAGAAGAAAACAAGGCCAAAACTTGATTATATTGTTTTGAATCATCTGAATCATGACATGATTTTAAATAGAAACCAAAAGAAAACATTTAATGTTTGTATTGACTATTTATTGGAGACTAGACGACTTATTATATTTAACCAATTGCTCGGCGGTCGCATCAAGCATCGGTAATCGAACATTGTCTTATCGCCTTGGCTGCACGCTGGCCCCAAGAATATGGAAGCAGAATTGCTGAATGTGAATGGTACATTAACATTACATGTTCCACTTCAATAAAATATTTTAGGATGTTCCCTTATCGCTTTTTATGCTGGTTTTGACAAATGAGTGATTGGAGACCCTTTTCTAATACACTTTTGTATAAATTTGTGGCCTTTTGGTCTTGATTCCCTATTTTGACTAATGTAAATGGCCCATACCTTCATTAACTTATATGTTCTAAGTTGTGCTGCCAATACGAGTTCAATTCAAAACCACAATATCCTACTCGAGCAGGTTCAGTAGAAATTTCTTACATGGAATGTTTTTTGAGTGTTCGATTGATGCATAGATGGTCAAACTTAGAAATCCAATTCGAATTGATTGTTAAATAAGTATTAACCCGTGGAGAACTTAAGAGCTTTTTTTTTTCCCTCTACTTTAAGTTTAATTATGAGTAAACTTTTTTAACTATTTATCAGCATCAGAATAATTAGTCCATGAAATAATGGCAAGGGAGAGAGCATTAATGGAATCTGGGATTACGGCTATGTTGAATTTCTTCTCAAGACAGCAAATATACATACTTTACACGAACAACTAAAGAGAGAAAGTCACGGACACAAACGATCCCAAGGCCATTGAGATCTTTTTTATATGTTCGACAGGGCATATAAACAATTCCTATAATTGAGATGCTGTATTTTGGTAGCTCATATGAAGCAATTAGAATTTCATATAAACTAAGCAATACTGTACCAGCATTAATCCCGTACGTATGACATGTTCGCCAAGTGAAGGGATCCATTTATCACACTTCATGATTTAGACATTCATGTGACTTCAAAGCATCCACGGTACATCGGAGACATATAAGAAACACGTCGATTGGTTCTTATAATAGTCTGCTTAAAAGGATTGTACCGAATGGGCATGTCACTGACCTTGCAGAGAGCAATCTTCTCCAAGGCTTCAAAGAAATATATCGATTGGTATTTATAGTAGTGTGCTTAAAAGGCTTGTACTGAATGGGCATGTCACTGACGTTCCAGAGAGCAATCTTCTCCAAGGCTTCAAAGGTCAGCACAACTTAGCTGTTATAAGAGTTGTAGTTGCCACCCCCGCCTGCCGGAAAACCATAGTTAGGAGCTCAGAAATTGGTGACAATGGCGATTGTAGCAGTGCTCGGAATGCACCAGCGCAAGTCCTCAACACGCCGGAGCACATAGAAATAAACACTGGTCCAGGAACCAAAAAGTAACAGAAACATCACAAGTAAGTGAATATCGTTCAACTGCTTTGATCTTAATCAGCACCAACTATGGAGAGTTTAGAAAAGTTATTTTTTTCTTCTAAATTGTCCTAGTGTTAATGAAGATTACGTGTCACAAATAAAATCAAGCGACTGAGATGATAGTCACAAGGTGAAATCTATAGCTCATGTAGCTTAGCTTAGGTTAGGGTAAATTTTCAGTTTGATAATTAGCCAGTTCACATCCTTGATCAGACACGAGGAGACATTTGTATTTCTATGAATTCCCCATTTCATAGAAGTAATTCTTCCAAATACTGCACGAAAAATCATAAACACCTTGTGATGAGAATAATTAATGGTTTGACGCATACAGAAGACTATTGTTTCCTAACAAAGAAATTTATCAGCTAGTGATCATCTTTATGCACATCTCGCAAACGCAATGTGTGTTTACGAAGTGATATTGGTGGGGTCTCCGGTAATTTCATGAGTTCACATTCACATGACTGTGTATAAAGAAAATTGGAGGATTCTCACTTTCCACCACATAACAACTCACAAAATATGACCCACAAAATCATGCGTGAAACAGCTAAATTAGATTTGGTTCTTCGCCAATTCATACCACCGGCCATATCTACTTCGAATTCTAGCGATCTTTTGGTCAATATTATTAATATTATCAATTTATTATATAAGGAATTCACAACAAAAATATGAAAAAAAGTTGTACGTATAAGTTACTCTTTGAGGAACATATTGTTAATTCAAGATTCTTGCAAAGACAAGAAAATTTAATATCTACCCGTTAATTAGTTAATTATTATTTCGGTTATGATGTCAAGAAATTTTCTTTTTTCCAAATAGGAAGCCAATCCCTAAGAAACTGCAAAGCAAGATTTCTAGAATCTAGAATTGTTTAATCTATAATGTTATCTTAATGTATATTTTATGTTTTTTTCCATTTTTTATTGAGTTGCTCATATAATTTTTTTACAGCTGTGCCTGTGGGGTGTCTACTTAACATTGGAACTGGGAGAAACCACATGCAAGATGGGACCACTTCAATTCCAAATTGCTCTTATTTAAACCCAATTTAAAATTAAATGAATTGAATTTCTTATTAATAAATTATATTTTAAATTTTAATAGTATACATCTTATGAAATGGTAAGTTTATTTATAATTTAAGATTTTTGAAAGACATGTAAAAAGTAAAAATTAGATAATTTACTTTTTCTATTTTATAATGAAAAAAATTAAGCTTAAAGTTTTAACTAAAATTTTAATAAAAATTTCAACATTTGGATTGAGCCTTTTCTTGTTTAAAATTGCTTATAAATTTGTTATATGCATTTCTATAAATAATAGCTAAAGTGGTAATTAATTCAGCAAAGAAAAAAATTAGAAGTAATTAAAAAAAAGAGTTTTTGTAAGAACACGTTAAGGTAGCGCGTAGAGTGAGCATGTCGTGTCGTACATAGCGTTAGAATATTAAAACACATTAAATCAAAGACAATCGCTTTCAAGTCATAGTCCACGAAGCCCATGGACAAAGCAAAATTATCATATTGTGTTTGTTATGTATGTACACACAGGCACAGTCAGTCAGTATAATGTAATTTATTGGAGTTCTAAAAATAAGGAGCAAAAGAGAGAAGGAAGGAGCATAAAATCTAAGTATATACATTTTCTAAATCTGTGCGCAATCTGTTCCAGCGATGCATAATTACTCAACTGTTACTAACAGCTTATAAGGGGTGTTGCGGAGATCTACGATTCCATCGGCTGAAGGTGGTGTTTGCCGAGGAAATCTTGTGTGTCAGGAGGAAGTTTTGAACTTGACAAGCAACTTGATTTGGGTATCTGCTCCCTCTCTCTCTCTCTCTCTTTGCCTTGATCTCTCTCTTTTGTCTTAGAAAACACACAGATTATCACTAGAAAATTAAGGGCAAGATGGGGAGTGGTTATTATGGAGAGCCAAACTTGAGCCATGAGAGAGGTGGGTCTTCAAGAAAAAGCAAGAAGAGCAACTTAGACAAGCCTAAGCAACCACAGAGAGGGCTTGGAGTTGCTCAACTGGAAAAGATCAGATTACATGGCCAAATGGGTAGCTACCATCCCTCTCTTCATGGTACTTACCCCACAGGTTTCAACCAGGTATTACCTTCCTCTCTCTCCTCTCTCTCTCTCTCTGAGTCCAATCTAATTCATCTTGCTGACCTGCTGGTATTAGTATATGTGAAGTTTCATAGGGTTTTTTTTTGTTTAATCTGAGAAAATCCATGCAGGAGGATATAGGAATGCAAGCAGCTTTCTCTTCAGCACCATCATCTTCTTTCTCATATTCTTCACCAACGACTTCCTCACCTTCATATGGTTATCCCCCAAATATCATGGTATGTTGACTCCATATCCTTCCAGTTTAGCGTATAAGCTAATGTTAAATCATGAATAATCCGGACAGGATTTTGAAACATTTGAACGGTTATCTACATCACTATAATTTGGAACTAAAAGAAGATTGAAAAAAAAAAAGAATTATGTGATTTTCAGCTTAGAAGCAATCATCTCTTGCAGTGTTCAGTTGTATTACTAGTGGTATGCGATTCTCAAACAATCGCGCTTCTTATCGCTTTTATTCTGCAAACCATCTAAAGAACTATGTCTGAGTTGAGGAAGAAACAAAAGCTCTCTATTGTTTGATTGTATCAGATGATGAGACGGAATTAGTTCAACCCTAGTTTGCAGCTCATCTATTGTTTATTATTCCACATATAAAATGTTTAAAGGAGCTGAAAAAGTAGTTGAATGTTTTGCAATTCCATTCTTATCTGGTCGCTAAATCACCACTTTTATCCGGTATTGCAGATGGGAATTGGAGATTATGAAAGAACAAACATCGGATATGGTGATTCTCCAGCATCCACTGCAGCTAGGTAATGACTCCTGTTATCTGAAAATTCTTAAAGATATTAAGAAAATGGATTCATATATTGGTAGCTGGAAAGCCTATTTCCTGTTCTCGGGTTAGCCATGCTTATGATTAAAATGCTAATTTGAATTTTCATGTAAACCCCAGTTGGAATCAAAGTAATAGCTTCTTGGAGAATCAACATTTTGCAGAGCCGAGCACAGCTCGACACGTTTTAAATCCACCATATGAGGTACTCCTTTTATGATTCATGTAACTTGAGAATTAGATTCCGATCTAGCTAGGAAATCTAAATCGTTAGCTGATGATCTAATGATTTGAGAATGATCGATACTCACTGCCCTTGTCTATTTCTGTCTGGCATACAATAGGATTCAAAGCAAAAGAAGAACAGGAAAAAGTTTAGCGACTCCAGGGGTTCAAGTAGCCAGAATTCTGAATCAAGCGATGGTCAAGAACTAGATTTGGAGCTCAGACTTTCAATCTAAGCAAATGGAACTTTCCTGAGAATCAAAAGCACTGGATAATCACATCTCGTAGCTTATTACTAATTGTATTTGAAGTTCATGATCTCCGCTTGTTTCCTTTTTTTCTGAAACTGTAGAACAAGTTAGAGAAGGCGATGAACTTGCTTGACGTTTCATTTGGGAAAGGATCTTTAGTGTAATGAAATATGATGCATTGACTTTCAGCACAAGACAATGGAGTTTTCATCAGCTGGTTCCGTGGAATTGTCACAAAGAAAGTTAAAAAGTCGCATAGTTCTCTCCCTAGTTATTGCCTTTATACAATTCTATAGATAGCCATGGTACAGCATCTGATAAAAAACACTTTCTTGAATGGAGATTAAGAGATCACATTCACCGTATTGGAGTAGTTGTTCTTTTAATTTCACTTCCGATTCTTCATCAATAGCATCAACTTTATTAAAAGTATATAAAAGGGAGATACAAGAATGTTAAAGCGTGATTAAGAACATGGTAAACATGGTACTTCTGAGTATTTAATATTTTAATAGTCTAGAAGATTTCTCATGTTGTCTTATTAGGGTTAAGATCGTTGTCTAAGGTGTATCTCTATCAAGATTACAAGGGATCCTGTGCTGTCAGTTATCTATAGTTATTGTATATAACTGAATACACATTTACATTACAGTTAATAATAGCCTAAATCATATATACTTTATGTTAATTATATGCAAGATTTTAAATTTCGGGTAGCAGATAGTAATTGTAAGCTTAATATTACAATAAATCGCAGTAGATTGCAATTTAAAATTATAATTATATGCTTACTATTAAACTTTAATGTAATGTAATGTTTTCAAAATCTAAAAATTAAGCCAGTAAGATAAGAAGTTTAATATTTAAAAGGTTTTAAACCGTCTTAAAACCAGTTAAAGATTAAAGAATTTGAAAAAAAATTATTGAAAAAGATTGTCTTAATTTATCAAAATTTGATTAAAAAAGAAACTATTGAATGAAAATTAATTAGTTTATGTTGACTTATAAAAATTGACTAGTTTATAAAAATTAATAATAAATTGATCAATTTTTAGTAACAAAAAGCATTAATCTAAATCAAATCAAAAAATTAAAAAATTAACAAAAAATTAACCGATTCAAAATTTTGATTGATAAGTCAATCAAAATATTTTAGATTTTAAAACATTGATGTAATGTGCATGATACCATAATTAGTAAAAGGCGATGAAAAGGAACCCGACCTTTTTGTTTAAGGTTTCATTTTCAAGAAGCATACCCTGGAAAGATCAAAGAGAAAGAAAAGAAACATATAGATTGTGCAAGAGGAAATGGTGTAGGTGATTATCCAGTTGGACAACAAGACAAGATTTGTCTCTTGATGATGGTGATTGGTCCACGGTTGAATATGTGACAAGTTCTCTTCAGATTAGTTGAAAAAATCTACACATTTGGAAGGATATCTTTGAAGAAAACAGTAGCTCGTGTTGTACGTATCTGGCTTTTCGTATTGAATATATCAGAATTAATTGGAAGATGGGCGTGAAAATTAATTCTGGAAATGAATATATGTCGTTTTGAATATCCTAGCACGAAAGCTTTCTAAAATATGAATATCCACAAAAGAAATATTTTTTACCATTTTTGTTCACTAATTTTAGTAATTTCTCATAGAAAATCTAGCTGATAGAATTATAATGTGCAGATTGTTGTCTTTATTTAAGAGAATATATATTCTTTTAGCGTCAAATCAATATGAATACTAATATGGGCAAGAATATATGTAAGATTATTTACATGATTGATGTGAAATACGGGTCTATTTGTTGGCACAGGACATATGCTTGTTTCACGCCAGAAATATGATTCTCATTTTTCGTTCTGATGGCTTTCAATGGTAAAAGTCAAGAAGACAGACCTAAAAACTTTTTCTTTTCACATAGTTTGAGTGCATGAACAACAATGGAGCCATCAAGAGTGTTGTTTTGCACATGCTCGAACTTGAGTTCTAACACCAATATCATATTTTACCTTTTTTCAAAATCAGATTTACAAAGTAAATACGTAACGTCCTATCCTCTCCAATCATTGGTTACTTTACTATTTTTGTTCTGTCATTAGTCATTACTGGGTGGGGGTACAGTACAAGTGCACTGGGCTTATATTCTGAGGTTACACCCTCTCGGCTTCTTTTAGCTTTGTTTCTTGTCATACGGGCCGTGTCTTGAACTCCACTCCATAAGGGGCTTCTTTTTGAATTCATATGTAATTAATGCATGCATAAATTAATTTAACTTAAAGTTTCATTTTTTAATATTAATCACGATTTTTTATAAATGCATATAGGGTTATCAATGAGTTGAATCCAAGTTATCAATTTAACTTAGGTAGAATAAATTATTTTAAAGTTCAAAATTAAATTAACTCAAACATTTTTTCGTTTATTTGTTATTCTCAAAAATACATATACTATCTAAACACATATTTTGCAAATGCTTTATAAGGTGAATATGGAAAATAGGGAGCATCTATTTTTCACCTTAGATATTCGAGAATAATATGGAGTCGAGTAATGTACAAGGTAGGGGAGTATTAATGGTACAATTATAAGTGGAGTGAGGTGTTAGAACTAGATCTTAGCTAAAACCAAACAACTAAAGCAAAATGCAGGATCTTGAACACAACTTTTACCACCACCATTTATCAGGGCCGTTCTTATAGTTTTATAGGTCCTGGGCAAAATTAAGAAAAAAAGCCCTAATAAATTGACAATATACTTAAGTTTAAATATTTGTTTGAAACATAAATGACTCAATTTATAAGTTTACATAACCAACTAGATATTAAATGATTATAATACTAACAAATACACAGAGAATCGTGATTTATGAAAAACAATTTCTCCGTGCATTTCTAGATGTAAAATCATTAATAATATTATCAAGATCAATATTGTCCAACATATCCTTCTCAATACATAACA
>JANVCL010000008.1:3769806-3803697 GCA_026546855.1 Erythroxylum incrassatum | reverse complement strand
CACATATAGAATGGGTTGGAGAGAGCAAAGTTAATTTAATCAAGTTGGACTTGATTATAAAGTTTGAGAAACTTTATAATTAAATATGAGATATTTAATAAATAAGGATCAATATGAGATATTGATTCTTATATGGGCACAATTGGTATTTAATTAGAGTTATTTGTAATTCTAATTAAAGTTTAATTGAAATTAAATTACTAAAACGTCCAAAGCTTATTATAAATAGGCTTGAGCTTTATGGAGCTAGAACTTCATGCTTAACCCTCTCTGTAAGAGTTAAAGAGTTCTCTCAACCTGTTATGTGGATACTGTTAGAGGCCGGATGCTTGTGCGGCTATGGTGGTTGTGACAGATCAGTTTCGGGAACAGCTCGAAGGATACGATAAGATATAGATCAAACTTCGGAATAAAATATAGAATATTTACAAATAATTATGTCACTAACTTATAATCAACCGACTAGCTATATGACATAATCCATAAGTACATACAAAATATAATTGTATATGTATGATCGGTTTCATGTAGGTATTCAATTATTAGAGACTGGATAATATTTTCTTGAATAAGTACTTATTTTATTAGAGATTATATATACCTTTGATCTAATTTTCTCCTCATTTTGATAGAGATAAAAATGTTTCTGGAGACAAAAAGTCGCACTTCTTACATTTAACTTATAAATTAGATAATATTGATATTATAATTAAGTTAGAATTGCAGAAAAATTAATAAATAATTAAATACCTTGAATTATAAAGAAGTGTAGTGTCGTCAACCGCGCCCGCTGGTGCAACAGAACAAATAGGGGCTAATGTTGATAGTGACGAAGAGACTTAGCAACAGAACAAAAGGTAAGGGGAAAGGAAAAAGGACGATGGGATTACACGACTGGTCCATATTTTATATATCTACTTTCTTGTTTCATAGGATATGGTTACTTCCAATTGATAGGTACTTAAAGCGTAATCTGAGCTGACGTTATTGGTCCACATTTTATACTTCTACTTCCACTCATTTAGAAGAAATAATTGGTCTATTGAGATTTTAAAACGAGACTATCATGATGTAAGACATTAAACTCTATTACGGCAATACCACATTCTCAAGATGACAAATGTTACTCCTTATAATAATTTTAGAAAAAGATTTTCAAAAGTTATAGTAAAATACACTTACTTAATCAATCTCAATTTTTAATTTTCACCTATTAAATCACTAATCTTACAAATCGCAACCATACATTTCACTAAATCCTAAATTTGGAAGATTAAGTATATTTTATCATAAATTACGACTTTAAAATAATGTTATTTCAAATAACACAAATTGTTTGAACTGAGCTCGGCCGACCATTTAAACTCGAGTTTGATAAAAAATTTAATCAATTTTAATTTGTTATGTTGATTTATTAGATCAGGTTAAACCGAATTTGAACCAACTTTCATCCGTAACAGAAGTTGACAAATTTATGGCAACATGCCTAGATATTGTAACACTTTTTTATTTGAACACCCAACTTATAAGAGGGGTTAGTAGGGGATCAAACCTGAGACCTAACAGAAATTAAGCCTTGTTCTCAACCATCGAGTCACATCCTTAAGGTAGCACTTTTTCTCTTATGTTTTGGAAAATCAGTCACTTAATACAGGCTTGTAATACTTGTATGCAAACTTTACCATAATATACCCGGCGGTCTCTTGTCATTGCATACGTAACACTTCGATATAAAATTCACACACAGAAGCCGCGATGGAGGTGGGGTTGGAAGTTAGCAGTTTGTCTATAGGGTCTTCTTTTTAATTTCCTAACATAGAGGTGGATGCCTAAGGATTTTTTGGCCGGCTAGAGTATAACACCACACAGAAGCAGCCAAACCTCACCTAACTTCATGAAGACAGGGAAAAGGTGGAAGCTGATGCGTGGTACAAAAAGTCGCATACGAACGCGTCCAACTTAAACTGTTCCTCGTCTCTGAGTCCGGCTAGAAAGATAAGCACACGTCAAAAACACCGTAAATTATTCTTCACGAAACTCAGAAGCAAAGAATCCTGAAAATTGAAAGCGGTTAATTATTTCGCAAATTTTTTGTAAATTTTTTAATACTAATAAAATATAAAAATAAGTAAAATTGAAATAATAAAAATATAAAAAATTTGGTAGCGCAGTTCAGCACACCTTGCTTATATTTGCGAGACCTTCACCTAGCTTAATCACTTTCACAAAAATACAATAGATTTATTTAAGGCTTTACTGAGCCGACATTACTCAACTCTTGATACTATCATTCAATCTCACTTCTCATGAAATAATTTTACATCCAATAACACGACCAACTTGTGTTAACCTCAACAAAAGATTTTCTCAATTAACCCAATAGTACAACCGCCCCATACTAATCTTAACAGAAGATTTTCTCACATTATTTGATAAGAAAAATAATTAAATGAACAATTCAAGTGATCAATCAACTAAAAACAAAATAATAATACATTTGAGAAAAAGAAGACAACTTTTCGAAAAATTAAACTCCACTGAAATATATCTGAAAGTCATTGCAACAACAATAGGTTGACTCACATAAATACCAACACAAAAACCACTACATAGCTAACACTGACCCCTGCACTAATATTACTTTCACCGTGTGTCAAACGTGCGATGCAAATATTCAGCTCAAATCAACAGCATGTGCGCAACCACTATCAACACGCAACCTACACAACTTCAGTAACTCCCATGCTATCTTCAGTTGCCGCACGACCTCAACTTAGTTTCTTCAGCTTGCGTGTATTTAATTGATTTCAACGCCAACTAGGAGATAAGAAGATGTTCACCCTATTTTGATAGATTTTAAAAGATTCTTATTTACCGTGCCTTCCAATAAGACAATCACAACCAAGTAATTGATGTACTCCCTCATTCATATTTCCCAAACAAGTAATTAATACACAATTAATGCATATTTCAAGTTGCCTTATCTCACATAAATACTGTAGACTTTTTTCAATAGCGACTAATACCCATACTTAAGGAATTAACTTTAGTTATATGTTTTTCTTTTTTTCTATTCACGCCCACACCAAAGCAGTATATTCATTCATTAACAATTTCACTTGTGAGCTACACACGCGTTAACTCCATTGCCACACAATCACACTGGAGATAGACTTCTGCCAAAGGTGAGGGATAAGGACGATACCCACAAGAGATATACACAATCCCACAAAATTTGCAGTAATTTAATTCCAATATTCCGATGATGATAGACTCCTTCATTAAATAAAAAAAGTGGGTAATATTTGTGTAACGTGAATTACACTAAATGATGTTTATCTGGTCCACGCAAATATACAATAGTCCAATAACTAAAACACACCAGCCCATATACAATTTAGACTTTAATTAAAACACAAAATTCATTCATCATCATCAATCCAATTAATAAATTTAACTTTCTTATATGTCCGATTCAAAATGTAAAAAACAAACAAAAATTATATAAAATAGATTCTAACAAAATCAAAAGCGACCAACTAATCAGATCAGATGCATGTTTTGATATCTACATCGTAGCCCAACCCATAGTATATATCTATCCATAACAACATGCTTTCATTTCCACGGATCAACTAGAAGCTACTTGTTCTACATACGATCCTTTCATAATTTCATAACCATGTCTAGAGTTCCAAGCACACGAAGTGGTCGATACAGGTACGAGCAGTTGTCCGACGAGTCTGCCACCGAAACCTTGGAGGCAAGGTTGAGGAGGGCAAGTAGGTTGCCGGCCAAGGAATGTTCTGCATCAAACAACTCAGCCGCAGAACTTACCTTTTCTAATAATGCGCCTCCGGTGAAACCGTCAGAAAAGCTAAGCAAAAGTCACCCAGTCTTCAGTCTCTTCGATCGTCGTCGTAAGAAGAAGCCTGTGGCCAAGTCAGATTTTTCAAGGTACATGGAGTATGTGAAGGAAGGTGGCCTGTGGGACCGGAGATCCAACATGCCTGTGATGTACTACAAATAAAGACTACTATTTCTTTACTACAAATAGAGAGATTCAGATAACCTATTCCTATTATTTTAAATATAGAGTATTTCATAAGCATCCATTCATTAGAGTGTGCAACTGAAAAGTATTATTGTGTTTTTCATATTTAAATATTTAAATTTGAATCTATGATTTTATTTTGTGATTAATTTATAATATATAATTTATAGATTATTATTATTGAACAATTCAAAATTTATTTAATATACTCTTAAGAATAGAGACTTAATATTTCTTGATTATAAGAAAATTTATTTTACACACAACAAAATTGCAAATAAGTAATGTCTTTCGATATTTCTTCACGAGTAAATCAACAAATGGTAGTTGGAACTACTCTGATGTCTGAAAATTTAGGTGCAAATCCTGCTCTGTGTTCGCGTGCTGTTGTGCTTTCCGTTGGTAAGAAACAAGAACCAACAGTATCTGACAAGGGCAATGGGGGCCCATTCAAGAAAACGATAGCTACAAACTATGCATGTAGGGAAGGTGGTGCACCAAATCCCAGATAAGACTCATTATTGCTTAAATATGGAGATTAGTTAATTGTTATTAAGAGATAATTATAAATTAATAGGTCACTGAGATTTATTTTGCCTATAAAAAGACTTTTATTTTGTTTTTTTTAATTTTTTTACGAGATCTTCGTAAAAAATAAAAAAGAAAACAAAATAAAGATTCCTTTTTATACTTTACCTTGAGCGTATAAAATGTTTGCCAACACGCACGTGCGACGTCTCCATCATCCAATGCAATAAATTAGATGGCTGCCAACACGCACGTGCGACGTCTCCAAATCCCTTGGAGTTGGAGATTGCCGCTAAGTCGCAAAACGCATATTTTGGCCTTCCGTCTGACACGTAAGCCCTAACGCATTCAAAAACGAGAGTGCTTATAGAGTCTTACTCTGTAGACCATAGACGTAAGACGTGCGCTTTTGCTGTTTATTTGTGTATTAGTTTCTTTTATATATTTGCTTGGAGGACAGGAAAGGGAAGAGTCGTGAGCTCCAATCCACGGAAGAGTCGTGAGCTCCAATCCAAGAAAACTCCTGACCGATTATTATTATTAATTTTTATATATGATGGCCATTTTTCGGTTGTGTAATTCTCGGTGTGGTCGTCGTCGATTTTATTTCTCCTCTTCTCCGATGCTCGTCTCCGCTGCTTGCTCCGCCGTCACCCGCCCCTAAGTGCTCCCCTCTCCCTCATTCTCTCTCGTTTCCCTTCAGTTACTTCTTTTACTCTATAGGTAATTATAACATTTCCGATGCATTTTGTTGTTCTGTTAACTGGTTGGTTGCTGATAACATCGGATGAAAAACAGGTCCTGCTGGTTGGTTTCAGCAGCATGAAATAGGCCTTTCATTTTTAGTCGCTACGCTCTGTTTTTCCTTTGGGTATTTGGAGTTTTGTGAAGGATTTTGATATTTTAAATATGGATTGGATTTCCCGTTCATTCGGAACTTTTTGGATTCGAGGTTCTGTGCCTTTTGCCCTTGTGGTTTGAAGAAATTAGGTTGTGTAATTATGAATTAAAAAGCGTGCCTGTTATTCTGTTTCGACTTGGTTGTCTTACTTCGAGATTTTTTGCTTCTGTTAGAAACTGCTTATGCGATTTCTTTGTGATCGATTTTACCGTGAAAATTTTGTTCTTAATGTGGTCTTATGTTGGAAGTTTGGATTTATAAGGCTGGAATGTGCTCGTATTTAGCTATCTAAGTCAGTATGAAGGGGGTAGTTCGATTAACCAATTTTGATAATGGTTTTTCAAATTACGAACTAGAGCTTTCTTGCATATTAGTTAACTATCTTAGGAATTGCTTTGAATATGCTGTCTGAATATATTTATTTTCACGTGACTGATTTTGATTTTTTCTTAAAACTTCAATGTGGTGGAAACTTTTTAAGCATTAAAAACCAGAGGGATGATGAAATAAACACTTGTCTTTTATAGGAATCGTCTTGGTTGATTTTATTTTCTATTTGACGATGCAGAGTCATGCCAACATTTACTGCTATAGCTTTGGATAGGTTGTTAGAACCAGCAGCTTCTAAGTCTTTTGTCAAGAACCTTCCTCCAAAAGCAAATACGCTTCCTACTACAGACCCTCTCACTAATTCAGGCCTGGAGAGACAAAACAGTATATCAAACATAGATAGGAGTGTTAATCGCCCTCAATTAACTCCAGCACTTTATGCCACTCCTGAAGTGACACCAGTTCCTGATTCACCATCTTCATTTCCTCCTTCACCGTACATTGTCAATCACAAGAGGCGTGGTCCGCGTCTTTTGAAGAGCTTTTCTCAGGATGATATGACTTCACAGGGAAAACCCTTAAATAAAGATGACATCATTGTGGATTCAAAGAATGCAGGAATTATCGCTGTGGAGTCTACTGTTGGCCCTTCTGTTGCTTTTATTACTGATACTTATGGTGTTCCTACGAAGGGTGTAGATGGTGATTCTGTTTTAGGGGAACCTGCTAATGGTGTCCATCTTGCTGAAGAGAATGATAAAAGTGCCAGCCATGATATTGAAACAGGAAGCAGTAATGGAAAAAACCTTTCTAGAGATGTGGAGGATTGTTTGGCTTTTGATAAGGATGTGGCAGGGTATGATGAATTTGAAAGAGATAGTGAGACAGAGGAGTTTTATGATCTCCAGGAGTCTATGAGCTACACTGGTAATACTGATAGTGAGGAAAACAGCGGGGCTGAAAGTTCTTTGAAGCTTATTGATCTGACACCAACAGGAGAGTCATTTGACGCTTGGGAAGGTAAACCTTTATGTTTGGGAAGACTCTTAATGTAGTGTGGGCAGTGAAATGGGACACAATTGTATTATTTTTGTTGAGATCTTTGTGTTTCACTTGTATGTGCACGTCTTGGTGGGTAGACGTTTTCAAAGTCAAGTGTAAGATCTTACTTGTTTTATGTGCTGTCTGTAGAAGTATCACCTGAAGCTGGGCTGCGGCTTTCTCTCAGTGGCATTGAAGCGGAATTGCGTGGGATCAGATTTAATCTGTTGATAGAGATAGAGAGGCGTAAGCAATCAGAAGAAGCTCTTCATAATATGCAAAACCATTGGGAGAGGGTCAGGGAACAATTGTCGCTGGTTGGGTTGACTGTCCCTGCAGTTCCTATTTCTTCAGCAGATGCTGAGCAGACTTATCCCGTTGAACATCTGTGTCAACAGGTTCATCTTGCTCGCTTTATTTCAGAAACAGTGGGAAGGGGTATTGCAAGAGCTGAGATGGAGATGGAAATGGAAGCACAGATTGAGGTGAAGAATTTTGAGATTGCTCGCCTGTCAGACCGTCTTCAATATTACGAGGCTGTAAATCGAGAAATGTCGCAGAGGAACCAAGAAGCCATTGGTGAGACTATTTTCTGTAACACTCTTTTTGGTTATGAAACTCGTTTCTGTCTTCTTTATTTGTTTGTTTAAGGTTTCACTATCCTATCTTTAGTACCATTTTTATTTTCAGCCTCTATGGCCCTATTGGGTATTCTTCTATTGGCATCCTAATTTTCCTTTCCATTGTTTCTGCAGATATGGCAAGGCGTAACAGACAGTTGAAAAAAAGAAGGCAACGATGGGTTTGGGGCTCAATTGCTGCTGCTGTTACCCTTGGTACTGCAGCCTTGGCATGGTCTTTTCTGCCAGCAGGGGAAGGATTATCTTCTGGCAGTGACTCTGAAGCTCCAGAGCATAAGAATGCCGCTAGTGAGCAGCTTTAAGCAATTGGATTATGGTATCATAATCTCACGTCACAGGAGGAGACAGAATAAAAAGTTGTATACGTCGCCGTGTGAATAGCAATATATTGTTTTTGTGGGATGAGTTTTCCTACCTGCAAAGATTGCATGGTATCATCAAAATAATTGAGTGCCACAATCATATCACTTGCTGACAATCTCATAGATGGAATATTTTGACCTGGATAACTTATTTTTAGGAATCAGGTTCTGATTCATTATACCGAACTCTGTGAACATGTATACATATCCGTAGTTTCTGAGATCACTTGGGTATAATTTCTTTTGCATTGAAGAAGGGTTTTATCCAGAAGGCTTCTAGTAAGGAACTGATATGGTCTTCGAAGGAATAGATGCGATAGTATCCTTAGCCGAAGGAGAACGTGCAAATAGTAGCTAGGACTATGCTGCCATCAATTGTTGGTATGTAGAATTAAAAAAATTATTTTCTCTTTAAAAGACTTAATATGAAATTTTGTATAAATATTAAGGAAATTCTAAAACACTTGTAGCAAAACAATTAAAACATATTTGACAAAATTATTTATATTTAAAGATTGAAATTTTAAAAATAAAAATTGTGTTCAAATATCGTCAAGTTTTATAAAATGCCCAAAAGAATATTTTATACATGACATTGAAGTCTATCTTAATAGTATTAAATTAAAATATATTAATTTAAAATATAAGTGTATATTTTTATAAACTGTGATATGTACGTAAGATTTTGGATTATATTTTTCTTTAAAATTTAAGTTAGATTCTAATATTTTAAACTATATAAAAAAGAAAACATATTTTAACTTTTAAAATTTTTACAAAGTTAAATTTTAAAATAAAATTTAATATTTATAAAATATTAAAAATGACATTTAAAAATATAAATATAAATAAAATTAATTTTATGTCAGTTATATATCACGTTAATATTAATCAAATTTTATCTATTTGATTAATATTAACGTGAAGAGATAAGAGTTATCACCAATTAATAACTCTTAAGTATAATATATTAAAGTGTCTGTTTAATTCAGTTTTTGGAGACTCTAAAAATATTTTTTTCTACCGTAAAAGTTATTTTTTGAAAAAAAATAAGTGTTTAGCTGTAAATTTAAAAAGTATTTTTTAGTAAAAAATTGAAAAAATATTTTTTAAAAAATCAAAATACAATTTTTAAAAAAATTATAATTTAGAGCTTCTTTAAAAAGTCTAAATTATAGCTTTTTCGCACGGCCGTTTTTTAATGTGTATTACTGTCACTTACGTAAATAATCTCTGCTTGTTCTGTTTCTAACGCCGACTCTCTCTGTTCTGTTTTCTTGTCACCTGCTCACCTATCACCCTCTCGTCTTCTCTAAAGGTTGGTTCTGCTTCTGTTTATTTTTTGTTGTCCTGATATTGAAGTTTGAAGAAACGCAGACGAACGTCTGCGTCAACAACACAGACGTTCGTCTGCGTTGTGAACCTTTCTTTCTATTCTGTACGGTTGCCGTCTCCGTCGTCAAAGACCCTTTTTAACGGAACAATCTCATGCCATGCCTCCTTCACCGCCTATTCTTGGTCGGCTTCAGTTGATGGAGACTGTATGTGTATCCTTCTTTCCATTTGGTATAGTATTTTAATTGGGAATTTTGGAAAGTTTCTAATTTTTCTGTTTCTTTTTATTTTGGGTAGCAAAAGGAAAGTTAAAAGACTTTCTGCATATTGATGATTTTGACAAAGCTATGATACTCAAGATATTGGATCGAGCTGCGGAGGTCAAAGCAGTGTTGAAATCTGAGGATAGGAGTTTCCTTCCATTTTAAGGGAAAACAATGTATGAAAACAACTCAATATCTTTATGTTTTGTAAACATTTGTTGAAAATTGGAAGCTTACATCTACAATGTTTTACTGCATCATTGAAATTGAGGCTTCATTGTAAGGCAGTGCCAAAGCCTGACTAATCTTGGAGTACCTGTCACTGTTTTCCAATTTCCTTCACATTTTTGTATGTTCACGTCAACGAGTTAAGATCAAAAAGAAAAATTTTGCACTGTTCATTTCCATGGAACCAGCGATGTACTATCAAATTTAATGGTTCGCAATTACTTCCTACAAATGAATTTGTAGGAAATAAATGAAAATGAATACGTTTAAGGAAATCATTTTTACAAGCTAGAAAATAACGAGATGAATAATGCAAGGGAATATATTGCAAATCTTCTTGTATTATGATAAAATGGTATTATAATATTATTTTTGGATTATAATATTATTTAACTTTTTTTACATGTTTTAATATTTAAATTATTTCCTACAAAATGGTACTTTGCATATTGGTATACTTTAAAAATTATTTTAGCATAATTAATAAAATAAAATATAGTTAAAATTAATAAAAGTGCTTTTTATTTTTATGTTGCCAAACAGTCTATTGTATGAAGCACTTTTAAAAATTTTGTTTTTTAAATTGACAGCCAAACAGTCAACTAGCTTTTAAAAAAAGCTCTTCTCAAAAAAATTCTACTGACAAAAGCTCAACCAAATGGGTCAAAAATTTATTTGTAAAAGCCAAAGCCCAGTTGCAAAAAAGAAAAAGAGAGATGAGTTGACATAAAGCCTACAACAACAAGACTCTCCGATAGCGACCATATGCAGGCCTGCAAATTGAAAATGATATAAAAATGCATATAAGAGGAGGCAAATGTAATAAATAAATAAATAAATAAGACAAGCTTTCTTGGAGCTCCTACACTCCTCTCCTTTTTGTTTGCCTTATTTGCCCAAAGCCTTGTAATTTTCCCGATTTGTATAAAGCCTTGTAACCAGCCAAAAGCCGAAGCTTCTCTTATGGAGCTTTGTATTAAAGCCTTCCTCTTTTTTTCTTCAAAGCTTAAAACCTCTTATATCAATGCTTCATCGTATTTGGATAAAATTGAGTTATTTATCTTAAAGTTTACTATTTGTATTTCTCTCTATATTATGATTAGTTTGTAGTGGAATCGCTTTATAACCTGCCAAACTTTAATATTTGTTACCCCGACTATTATAACTTATAGCGACCAACTTTGTCGCTCATTAAGATATAATATTCCCTATTTACTTTAATTTTAATTTATTATGTTATTAATTTGTTTCAAGTTATTATTGCTTTTAGTGCTTTACTCATGTCATCAAATTATTTGAATTTTATATGTTATATAGAAGATTTCTAAAAAAGATAATAAAGTTTCTAAAAAGGAATTAATTACCGTAAAATAAGAATGTAACGAATTAATAGAATTATTAATGTATCCCATAATAGAAGTATAAAATTTAGATAAGATTTATTTACTGTAAAGAATAACAATAACTTTTAAATGTTAATTAAAATTCTATAACCTTAAATTAGAATTACAAAATAGGTTTCAGGGATCTACTTATAATAAAACTTATTGGAATATTATTATATTTTCCTAATTATAAAAAATAATTCAAAGATTTTTATTTTATTTCTTCGCCAATTAGCTCTTCTCCCCATCATTTTTAGAGTCAATTGTTTTTATATCAAATAAGTTTTATTATACATAGATCATTAAGGCTACTCAATCTTTAAAAAAAAGCTAAGAATGACTAGTAGCTACTAACAATTCAAAATTAAAGATAAAATTTAAAATAGATGCTCCAATGGGGGAGGCTGTCGTTAATTATTTTTGTAAATAGGTTGTGGAATATTTTTACTATAATCCACTCTCTAAAGACTACAGGATGGAATATTAAATGTTGAGTGCTTAGGTAGATCTTTACTTGGAAACTTTATCTCAAATGAAAATTTAAACAGTTGAAGCATTATCATTAAATTTAGAGTTTGTTGATTTTCTACTAAAGGATAACTTTACTCTTTTATCATTGTATTGCTTTATTTCTTTGATTTTTGTACCAGGATTTAAAGGTACAAGGGTTTAAAGGCAATGGGAACAAAAATATAGTCCTTTTCATCTAATCCTCTTTTCATGTCTTTCATTACGGATGGATTATCTCAAGAAAATGTTGATGCTCCGGTAGCTCCCTTTGCCATTTTAGATATGGAGAAAGTGGTTTTCAATTTTAAAACAAACAAATCTCTAGATCTAGATATATTTAATGGCATATTCTTTCAAAAATCTTGGCATCTAATTGAGAACATGATGGCTAAGGTAGTCTTACGTTCCTTCAAAAGAGGGCATCATTTAAAGGATTTCAAAACTCTTGTTCCTAAAACTCCAAGTCCTAGTTTATTGAGAGAATTCAGATCCATCTTATATTACAATTTCTTTTACAAGGTCATCTCTAAACTTCTTGCAACAAGATTGAAGCAGATCATCAACCCATTAATTAATGGGTTTTAATAATATTGTGGATAATATTCTCACAATGCAAGATATTCAAGAATTATGGAAGAGAACCCCAAATGTTATGCAATTAAGGTAGATTTTCAAAAGGCCTTTGATACTATTAATTGGAGCTTCATCATCGACACCTTAGGATATTTAGTTTTCTAACTATATTGGATACAGTAAAGTGTCTTAACAATTTTCTACAGTATTTTGATCAATGTTATCCTAACTAAGCTATTTAAATGGGCAAGGGGAATAAGGCAAGGTGCAAGGTGATCCCCTATCGCTTTATTTGTTTTCTTTTTCCATAAAAGTTATACTAAGACTCGCCAACTATATAATCAGTTTAGAAAGGAGATTTATGCTTCATAAGAAATACAGAAGAATGGAGATATGTAGTTTGGCTTTTACCTGATCTACTTCTGTTCTCTGCAACTGATCCACACTATATTAAAGCCTCATGAATACAATTGAAACGTTCAAACCTCTCTTTAGCTTATCAACAATATGGAGAAAAGTCACTTCTTACTTTCTTCTTCAGCTGCTCATTTATCCCCTTGGATCTCTTCTCTAACTAGTCTCAAGAAGAACTAGCTTCCTTTTACATATCTAAGGCTCACAATTTCGCACAAAGAGACTAATATATACTATCTTCTTACCTCTAATTTCTACAATTAAAGAAATGTTTTATAAATGGTGTAACGATTCCCTTTCATTTTCTAGTAGAAATTAACTTATCAATGTTGTCTTGAAATCTTTGTATAAGCAATGACCATCACATTTAGGAATACTTCCTCTTTTCACAACTCTCTACTAATTAACATGAACTTAAATAGAATCTTCTCTCTACATATTGATGATGATTTAGTAGTTTCATCTCAGGAAGAGATCCTTATGACTTCTTTTAATTATTTCTCGAAGACACTAGGAACAAAAATACAATCCTCTTCGTCTAATCTTCTTCTCGTGTCTTTCATTATGGATGGATTATCTTAGGAAAATGTTGATGCATTGGTATCTCCCTTTTCCTCTTTAAATGTGGAGAAAGTGGTTTTGAATTTTAACCAAACAAATCTCCCAGTCTAGATGGATTTAATGGCATATTATTTTAAAAATCTTGGTATCTAATTGAGAACATAATGATTAAAGCAGTCTTAAGTTTCTTCAAATGAGGGCATCTATTAAAGGATTTCAAACAAAACCTTTGTTACTATTGTTCCTAAAAATCCAAGTTCTAGTTTATTGAGGGAATTTAAACCTATATTATATTGCAATTTCTTTTACAAGGTCATCTATAAACTTCTTGCAATAAGATTGAAGCAGAACATCAAACCATTAATTAATGGGTTTCAGGGTGCTTACATTGAGGGCAAAAATATTGGGGATAATATTTTCACTATGCAAAAATTATATAAGAATTATAAAAGGAAGAGATCCCTTTAATGTTATACAATTAAGGTAGATCTTCAAAAGGCCTTTGATACTATTAATTGGAGCTTCATCATCTACACCTTAGAGATATTTAGTTTTGTAGCTATATGTTGGATACAACAATGTGTCTTAATAGTTTTCTACAATATTATGTTCAACGCTATTATAACTAAGCTAATAAAGGGAGCAAGGGGAATAAGGCAAGGTGATCCCCTATCACTTTATTTGTTTGCTATTGCGTTAGAAGTTCTATTGAGACTCACCAACTATATAATTAGGGTTAATTATTAAAAAAAACTCAAACTTTCATCAAATTTTCAATTACAACTAGAGCTTTAAAAGTACCAATAAAATGTCCAAATTTTCAAAAAACTTCAATTCTAGCCCAAACTTAAAAATATGAGAATAAAATGCTCAAACTTTCAATTTTATTCAATTCTAGCATGACGTTATTTGTTGTTTTCCCGATGCTCTCAACCCTTTGTTTTATGTTTATTCTTCTAATAAGTCTCAAACTAATTTCACATTACAACGTACTACACCAGTAAGCTCTTCATTTTTAGTTCATTCTCCTGATGCCCTTATTATGAGGGTGTTGGGGTTGCGTAATCTAAAAATTCAAGGGTGAGAGCATTGACAGAGCAAACTAAAAATGAAGAAAAAATTGAAATCAAAGTGTAAGGTCACTGAAGCTACTTAATCTAATTTAGGTCATACATCATTTTAATTATGTTATTAAATGACGGTCATTTTATTAATCTTAATTTTTGTATTAATTTTGACTGATGTTTATTAATAGTTAAGGTTTCTGGAAAACATGGCAAGCTATATCAGCAAAATTAACAAAGACACTAACGTCTAGATAGAATTGAAAAAAATTAAAGATTTGAGCATTTTATTGCCATTTTTTGTAGTTCATGCTCAAATTGAAAAAATTTGAAAGTTTGGATATTTTATTGCTACTTTTTAAAGTTCGGGTTATAATTGAAAAATTGAAGAAAATTTGGATATTTTTGGTAATAACCCATATAATTAATTTAGAAAGGAGATTTATACTTCATAAGAAAGAATGGAGATATGTAGTTTGGCTTTTGTAGATGACCTACTTACGTTCTCTACAGCTGATCCACATTTTATTAAAGCCCTCATGAATGCAATTGAAGCTTTTAAAGATGTCTCTAACTTACTAATGCTACTCTTTTGATTAAAAGAATATAGAGATTGCTAAGTGACAAATATTATTTATAGGATACGTGGGTTCTTATACTTTCAATGTACTTTTCACTCAGATTTATATTATCAATATCTCTACTAATTGGAGAGATACTCTGGAGTTAATCTAGAAGAAATAATAGATCTCTAAAAAAATTATATCTAGTGTTCAAACTTGCGTTTGGAATAGTTCTTTACAAAATTTAGAAGGTGCAAAATTTGAGGCTGAACCAGAACCAGAGTAAGAGTAGACACAAGGAGCAGTTCTTAAGAGAAACTGTCAACGTGATTAGAGAGCTTTCTTTGATATTAAATCTACAGCCAATCTAAGCCTTGTTGTTCGTATTTGTCAAGAACTTGCATGAGAGTAAGATGATGCATTTTCAATAATTAGAGATTTAAAGTACAGTCCTAGAAAGTAGCATCATTTTTTATAGAAATTGACATTGTTAAGTTCTAGAATAATGCTCACGATAAGGAAGCAGCTGAATTTTATTGGTGGAAATTTTCATCGGCTATAAGGATCATCTGATGTCCTTAGTCACTGTAGGAAAATTTGAGAGTATAGAAAATTGGTATACAGAAATTGAAGAAGATGAGCTATTTACTCATGCATACACAGTTCATTACCAATTATCACTCATTCGTATACATCATATGGTATGATTTTACACAACATAATAGGAAAATACTTATGAAAGTGTAGTTGATCCAGCATGCTCACCAACAAAGTCGGGTAGTTTTGCTCTTTTGTGATCAACACTCTCTCAACTATATCTGGTAGCAATACAACAGAATGGGTTTTCGTTGTTAAAAGTAAAGAAATTGTTGCTAATAATGTCTAGCGACGGTACTAAATCGTTACCTAAATCTTCGCAAAATCCTATGGCAAAATATTATTGGTGAAGTTTTTACCAAATCACCACAAATTATGTTTCATAATGAGTAGAATGCAAAGCCAAAAAAGATACGTGACGGATAGGCAGAATCGTCGCCAATGTTATTTTGTTACACTTTTCTTTTGTGGGTAAATGTTATTAGCTACGATATAGTAAACGTAGGTAATAACATTTACCAATAAATTTATCATCATCACCCAACATTTGATATGATTCAATATTCGTAATAAACAGTTTTTAAGTACGTTTTATAAAATGTAGCCAAAACTTATTGGTGACGTTTTCCAAAACGTAGCTAAAATGTTTTGGTGATGATTTTTTATTTTTTAATAAACATTATTACTAAAAATTTTATCCTGTTAATTATAATTATTGGTCACATTTTTAATCCATTTTATTGTTTGTAATATTTAGATTTTTTAAATTCATTATAAAAATATAATTAATAATAATTAGAAATTAGAAGCATTTTATATAAACAATCAAATATCATTAAATGTTAATTACAAATGTTAACAAAAATACTTATGTACAAACTAAGATTCGTTTTCATAGTTACTATTATTTATATAATATGGGCACCATCTTTTCAAGCTTGGCCAACTTTCATACGTTACGTTCCAACTTTTGTTCATTTCGCTTTAACTTTTTTTCATTACATTGTAATTTAGTCTTAAGTGACTAATTCTCCTCTTGAAGATGGGTAACATATGTTGATGTTGATGAGGATGAAGCAGGTGACTTAGGGTCATACCCAAAATCTTTGATGTAGTTGGATCTTGAACCGAGCACGTTGCTACAAATATTATCTACATTGGACTCATTTCCGTTAGACAATGATCTTTGCAACAAATCCTACTTTTGATTCTAGATTTTTTTTAAAAATCAATATTTAACTCCAATGTTATTAGTTAGTATTACCTAAATAAATAAACTTAATTTTTTAAAAAAATTTATAGTTATATAATTACTATACATTTCTTCGAACATCCAACCATCACTTTCCTTATACGTCAGTTTATAGAGTGTGATCCTGTCACACTCTTCTTCATATAGTTCATTTTGACTTTGTTTTATGAAAAAAGAATTGAAAACACAATAAATAATATTATATTTACTGATATAATTATAACTTATAAATAAAAAACTTGCAAATTCATTTTGTACAACCACAAATGATTTGGATTCTTGATAGGAGGTTTCATTTATCCTCTATTAACCTTGACTTTCTCAAACTCCATTAGCAATCCAAGTAAAGTCAAACAACTTAAAGATTCACCCAAAAACCAACCATCAGCGTTGTATTTAATAAACAAGATTTAACGAGGAAAAAAAACTAACAACAAAATTTGTAGTGTATATACCTCGACAATAATTGTAGGGAGATGATGGAAGAGAAAATGAAGCTCACATGATGAACGAACTATGCGATGGAAGAGAAAACGTGTTGACGTTCCAAAAACGGAGGGAAATAAAATAGGAATTCAACATAATGCAATGAGGAGGATTGTGTAGGAAAATCCCGGTGCGTTTATCATATACATACGATGTGGAAAACAAAAAAAAATTGTCCCAAGACTTTCCCAAAGTCCAAGATCTTTGTACCTAAATAAGGAAATACCATAAAACCTAGTTGAATGTTTTCAATTCACATACATGTTCATAACATATATATATATATATAGGAATTCATGGCATTTACACAAATCAATCATTCATATAATAACCATGTACCTTGTGTGCATTCTCTTTCGTTCTTTGATCTTCTACTCGTTGGGTTATCACAATCCACAATGATAAAAATAGACCGTCTCTAACAGTATCCACGCAGAGATCGAAGAAACTAATTGAATCAAACTCTTTGATCCGAAATGGCTAGAACAAAGAAAAGAGTGCTAGCTCTCACCTTTGTTCTATGGAGATAGCGTGAAGGAGAGAAAGAAGATGATGAAGCTTAGAAAGATTGAGAGAGTATCATGAAGAAGAGTTTCCAAACTTGTTAAAAACTTCTCACAATCATTATCCTCTTTTCTAGCCTTTTGTTTTTGTCTTTTATTGCCTTTTGTCTTTTTATCAATTAAAGACATTTAATGCAACTTTAACAAAGTCTATCTTCCTTTCCACATTACTCATATCTTTTATATATAGATAAATGCTGAAGTGGTCCAGTCACACTAGGGTCAATCCTACTGGGTTCTGAGTGTGGAAAAACTCCAGAGACTTGTTTCCGCAATATCCCGATCTCATTTAGTTCTATTGCTCTCCATAGATGGATCTCTGTCCAAAACTATTTTTCAAATTCTTCAAGTCACTCTTATGCGTGTGACCTATTAGGTTCTCGATTATGTTGACCATTTAGATTAACATTTAATCTAAGCAAGTCATGAGCAGCGTCTAATAATACATCATGACCCCCAATTGATCGGAAAGTAAGTGGTTTGACGAATGAACCCGTTTTCATCACGAACCATCTCACGAACCCTCCCATAAATAATTATTGTGTAATTCGTCCTTTCACCATGCTATACCCCACTTGATTATGAGTATGGGCAGAGTGTCAACTCTTATTAGATGGACTACGTCAAATCTAGTCCAAATGATATTAGTTCTCGTCCTGGAACTCATTACTCTATATGTCAATGAAGACATTCTTCATGACACATGTACTCTGACCAGAGATTTCCAAGTAATGACCCCAACAAAAGGTTGTGGATATCATCTTCTGCTATCACAGACAGGTCGTTCCTATAGTTTTATAGGCCCTACGGGAAATTAAAAAAGGGCCCCAATAAATCGACAATATACTTAGGTTTACATATTTGTATGAAACTTAAATGACTCAATTTATAAGTTTACATAATCAACTAAATATTAAATGATCATAACACTAACAAATACACAAAGGATCATGATTTATGAAAAACAATTTCTCCGTGCATTTCTAGATGCAAAATCAATAATAATATTATCAAGAATAATATTGTCCAACATATCCTTCTCAATATATAACATAGCTAAACCATTCAACCTTTCTTGTGACATTGATGACCTCAAGTAGGTTTTCAGTAATTTTAACTTTGAATTAAATCAGTTTAACGTTATATTTTTATAGAGTCAATAACGTTAAAGTCATTAGCTGCATCACTTCTTATAATTTAGAGAACTGGGGGCCCCTCTCATAAATGACATTAACGTTATAGTGGTTGGTATGAACGTTAAAGTTATTACTCATTAGCTAACCTAGGCAGGTGTAAACTAAAATTTAAATCACAGTATACTGCATCACTTCTTAGAGTTTAGAGAAGGGGCATCGGGGCCCCCTCTCATAGTGGGCCCTGTGCGGGTGCCCTGCTGACCCCTGCCCAGGGCCGGCACTGCCATTTATACAATTTGGAAAGAGAAGAGTTCTAGACTTTATAAAGGGCAGACACTGAAAAGTACTATTTAATTGAAGCCAACCTCAATTGAATAAGGGAGATTATGATAACTAAATCAACACACAATCAACTTACTACTAATATGAAAACTAGATGGAACATTTGGAATGCATGCTTGTAACTTTTTGTTGATTCTCTCTTGTAATTGGAGCTTCTTATAACTTTGTGATTTTGCTATAGTCAATAAAGACTTATCTTTTAATTAAAAAAAAGGTATCAAGGAGTTCAATCCAATTGTGCAAATAATGTCAATCTGTAATAAAATTAGTGTAATACAAGTATGGTTATCAATATTCACTACAACAAAGAAAGGTATTGCCGACAAAATATAAGGTCGTTGAAAGTAACAAAATTGTCGCAAAACGTATTTACTGACAAACAAATGGTTCTAAAAGTTTGGTATCAAAAAATTATTTGCAACTTTTTAAAGGAATCGTCACCCAAAAGATTTTGTTACAATCATTACTTCGTTGCAGATCACTTATTACCACGTTTAATTTTAGTAGATATAAGTTTTTATCTTCATTAACTTAAGCGTAAATAATATTGTTTACTGACGATTTATTTTCGATGCAGAATATGTTTAGCTACAAAATTAAAGCGTAGCTAAATATTATTAGAAACACTATCGGAAACGTAGGTAAAAAGATTTAGTGACGATTTTGGCCTTGTTTGGTAAAGAGCTGATAAAGTTCTTTTTTTTGGCTATTTGACTTATTTCAACTTATTAACTTTATGAAAAAGCTATTAGAAGTATTTGGTTATTACCTAGTTGGGTTGGCTGATTCAACCCAACCAGTAATTTCGGATAAGCTGCTGTGAAGGAACGTTTCATTATAATCAGCCGAATTTTTTTGTATTAATGTCGATTTTGCCCTTTTACTACTGTCTGAAGCTTATGGACTTTGTGTTCTTCTTTTTCTTCTTCGTGATCGTTGTTGCTACGTCGTTGATCAATGCCCAGACTTGTCTCCCTCAATTCCTTTTCCCAGTTTTTCTCGTTGATCTCAAGAGCTGGTACAACAGGCAGTACGACGACTATCTCATCTTTGACAAGCCTAATTGGTTCATGGGGCTTGTTTGGCTAGAGCTACTCTTCTAATGGCCTCTCTCTCTCATCAATCTTGTCGAGATTCTGGGTGCAAAATCATGGTTTCCCACCACTTGTTTGATTTATGGCTCCTCAATTTTGACTTCAATGGTACAAATATTTGTCTTTTTAATTTCAATTTTTGCTTATGCAGTCATTAGTTGGGGATTAACGTGGATCTTGCTCTTTTGTTTTTATCAATTTGATTGCTGAGTTTGGATTTTGAATAAATGAATTGATCACGCATAAGCACACACCAATGCTTACGCATGCGTTTGTTTATTTGAATTCTTGCTGGAGTGGTTTTACTCACCACAAGCATTTTAGAGTGGTTTTACTCACCACGTAAGATTTCTTGTAATTGATCCCTATTTTGTCTTCTATTGACCTCTTGTGGTGTTGGACAATTTTCAATCCCTTTCTTACAATCTGAAATGTTGCAGACAACTATTTTAGTAGAGTTGATGAGCTCAACCAAGACCTCTGATTCGCCAAAGATGATGTATTACCCCTTTTTTGGTTTCGGTATGTTGGTTGTTCTGCGCAGTTTGATGTCTCATCCTGGTAAGACCACTACATCGATTGGTAAGCGGCCTCTGGTGGAAAGGAAAAAAAGAGTTTGAAACTCAAAATTCTATAACCTGCTTATATTAGAGTAACTTCAATTTTCTCAAGCTTTGTTTTTTTCTGACATTAGTTATAATTTATGAAGGAACACTAGGTTACTCTGAACTTCTACTTTTGTTAGTTATGTCGTTTGTAGCTGTTCTTGTAGCTGCAACTTAGTAAAAGAACACTTCTTCGTGGGTTTTTGTAGAGGAAATCTTGAAAATTAGGTCATTGGTTAAGGATAGATTTTGGAGAAGACATTTATGTACCATCATGAGATCCAATTCTAAAAGCAAAACTAAACAAGTGGTTGTTAGATTTAAGGTTTTGTGATGAGTTAATGTGATTGTGTTAAATATATGCTTAAGGGACTATCCTTCGTAAGATAGTAAACTAATTATTTTATTAAATGTTTGTTTATTATGTAATAATATTTAAAAATAGGGTGATTAATTTCTTATTTTATTTATAACTAATAATTAATTTGGTTGATTTTTATATCAATAAATAAAATTGTAAAATTTTATAATATTTATATCTTACTACTTATATCAAAAGGTACAAACAATTTTTAATATTAAATGATAATTCATTTTATTAATAATATAATAAAAATTAATAAAATGCTTAAATTACTGTCATGTTAAACTAATGAATGTATTACTAAAATCAGTATAGATAATGTTATATATCTTAAAAATGTATACTAAGTGAAAATTAATAATAAAATTTAACATAGATATTTATTTCAAAGTAGAAGAAATTTTTACAAAATTTTAAAATCATAAAGAATTTTAGTAAATTTGAAAAAGCCACAAAAATAAAATTAGTATCTTTTAAATAGAAGAAGATGCATACATTAACCAAAACGCAATGCAAGAGATAAACCTTATGTGTTGGCTCAATTCTAAATCCAATCTATTAAATCCTATATTTTGGAAATAAAAATGAAAGATTCTTAACAAAAACCTTCGTTACAAATATATATAAAAAAAGATCTTTATGAGGATTAAGAGTAGGTTCTATTTTATCTTATTTTGTTTTTTATAAGGGTTAAAAGTATGCCATATTTTACTTCATTTTGTTCTTTATAAAAATTTAAAATGAGTCATATTTTATTCTTCATAAAAGTGAACTTGAGGGTTGAAATTTGAACCATTTTTACGGCTTGCAAGTGCAAAATGTAGCAATTTGAAGATTTTCCATATGTTTATTTTCTAACAATTATAAATCATAAACAAAAATATATTAAATTTACAGCTAATGCAATCAGTTGTTTGCCAAATAGGGCCTTTATATTTGTAGCTAAAAATTTTTAGTGACAAATATTTATTTTTAATTTAAATTTCCTATTACAAATTTGATATTTAATTGTAATTATTAACAACATTTAGTTAACGTTATTGTTTTTAACATGGTTTAAATTATAATTTAGTCACATTTTGTAATTGTTGTTGGTGACGTATTGTTTAAATAATAATAAATAAAATAAAATAAAAATATTTCATAATAAAAAATGAAATGCATTTTATACAAAAACATATAATTAAATGTTAATTACAAAAATTAAGAAAAAAGTTTATCGACAAACTAAGACTCCTCATCGTCACTACTACTGACATACTGTAACCCAAGTATTTGTTTGAGTTTTTTTTTAATCTTGGTCAACTCTCTTTTAGAACGGTTTAGTTTTTGCTCATTACGTTGTAATTTTTTTTATCACGATCTAACTTTTCTTCATTACATTGTAACTGAGTCTTAAGTGACCGGTTATTCTCTTTAAGCGTCGTTACATATGCTGGTTGTGATGGTGGTGAACCAAATGACGCCTAAGACCTTTGATATACCCTGATCTTGTATTAAGGACATTGTTGCAAATGTCATCCACATCGGGCTCATTCCCGTCAGACAATGATCTCTGCAACAACTCCTACATCTTGTCCTATAATTTAAATCACAAAATCAAGATGTAATTCAAATACTATCATTTAGTATTACATAAATAAATAAACTCTAAATTAACTTTTTTATACTTATATAATTATTTTGTGCCTCTTCAGACGTCCAACCTTCACTTTCCTTGTAGTATGTCAACTTGTAGAGTATGATCCTATCAGATTCTTGTCCATGTAGTTGAGTCTAGCTTTGATGTATGAATTAAAAAATTTGGAACACAATAGATTATATTGTATTAACTAATAAAATAATAACTTCTAATACCTACAAATTCTTGACGAACTACAACAAATGATTTGGAGCCGGTGTTGTTGTGAGGAGTTTTCATTTTTTGTCATTTAGTCTTGGCTTTCTCACACTTTTCCTAAATAAAAACAAGAAATAGTCATTAAATGCAAAAACAAATTTAATGGAAAGAGATATAAAGAGAAAGAAAATAAAACAAAACTTTCGAAGAGGTCCAATAATAACACATTTCACTAAAATTTTTTAGAGTCACCCGTTCTGGAATATGTCCCCTTGTCAAGTTATCTGAAGTAAAAGACTTATAGTATTTATGAAGTTGATAACGATGATCTTTTGTCCTTTATTTCAAAAGTCGATAACAATGATCCTTTGTCCTTTGTTTCAACAGTGAACTGACACAGCTTAAAACTTTAGGGTTCTTGATATCAATGATATTGAGATTCATATATGAACAACACGTATAAATTAACTTACTCTTTAAATAAGTAAAACTATAATGCATATAATCAAATGAATTAAAGAATTATCGAAACTTTGTTCAAAGCATTATGTAGCAAGTTGTCTTCCTTCAACTGCTTGGCATGCTGATGGCATGGAAATTCATTCCTGACAATGACTCCCAACTCACTAGACAATTTTGTTGATTGGATCTTATCAACAGGACGACATTGCACGGGGTCAATATGCACAAACAATTTATTGTTTATTGTAACATTAATGTGTTCCTTTAGTGATACCTATACCTTTTTTTTCGTATATCGGTATTGGAACCTGACAATAAAAGAATAATAATAAGAAAAAACATATTAAATATGTAAATATATATTTGAGCATAAATGTAAATATAGGTGGTTAATAATAACAAGCCTGAAGATTCCTCAATAACAAACCTGAAGATTCCTCAGCACTAGTTGAGGTAGATATAGGTTGTTGTTAACTGCCTTCATTGATAGGGTTAGATTGATTTGGTTGTTGTAGGGGAGGAACATCTTCGGTAGTTGCCACTTGCCACCCTCTTCCCCTTGTTTCTACTAGGTTCCATTATATTGAATATCTATAAATGAAATATCAACATAACACGTAATCTTTACTCAAACCCATTATATTGAATATCTATAAATGAAATATCAACATAACGCATAATCTTTACTAAAACCCATTATATTGAATATCTATAAATGAAATATCAACATAACGCATAATCTTTACTCAAACATCAACATTCCATACGAATATAAGTCAAAACTAAACATTCAGCATAAACATAAATCAAACAGCAATATTCTGCATAAGTAAAACATTAACAATACACATTGATTCATCATGAATAAACATAAGTAAAACATCAACAACATAACTCAAATATGAACATAACATTTCAAACGATAGCAACAATTTAATTACATTCAATCATCATGATCAAGATTTTGAAAATCATCATCATTAATTATATTATGATTGGATTCTTCATCACTAATATATTTAGCCAAAGTATCATCATTGTCATTTAATTCATCCTTATTATAATCTTCATCTGTTTGATTGAAAAATTTGGCTTGGACTTCATCCAGTTATATTGTGTTCGGATCAACATCTCTCTTATGGAATGATGATATATCTTCATCTTCTATTCGAATGACTTCATTATTGAACTCTAATTCAATCTCTTGATAAACTTCATTTGCATCCTCATTAAATTGACCATTATCCCTTTCATAAAAGTCAAAGATATTTCAATGTAAAAACTTTTAAACAACCTTCTTATTGCTACCCGATACAATATTGTTGAGGTAGAAAATTGGTTTCACTTGACTTGTAAGGACAAGAGAATCATTATCATACCATGTCTTACTAACATTGATGCTAGTAATATTCCCATTCACTTTCATATTAGTAAGATTAAACTATTTGCACTTAAATAGAACAACATTCTTATCCTTGATGTAGTGCAACTCTATTATTTCAAAGATGACATCTTAGAAGTCAACAAATTCATCATCATGACATCCCTCAACAACAACCCCATAATTTTAGCTTATAAGCCCACTATCTTGATCTTGTATATGAAATCTCACACCATTAACAATGCGGCCTATATATATTTTCCCACACATATGAGGCCCACGTGCCAAATTATATAATGTTGTTGTCGCTTCTTGCACGTTACGATTATGCAAACATACCATTTGTACATCAAAATGAAATTAGAAGTTATTCTGACATATAAATTGTCATATGTTCATAACATGTAATCAATATGTAACTTACTTGATTTCTAAACCATGATACAAACTTCAACTTATGTCTTTCTTCAACATTGATAATCCTTTTGCTGCGAATGGACTCTTTGTACTTTCTATTTTAAAAAGTAAATGATAGTAAGAAAATGAGATTTAATGAACAAAATTCTAATATGATTGTTCGAATCAAAAGGAACATACATGCTCCATATATATATCGACTTTCTAGCAAATTTTCAAAATATACCAACGGGTGGTTTGAAATTTGTCTTTAGTTAACTTCACATATTTACCTACACCAAGTGGCCTAACTTTTTGGGAGAAAATTGACAACTCACCATCTTCATTAAAATCAAAGTTACGTTATGGTCTATTAAATCATGTCTCTACATCACTTAAATATATTGAACAAAATGTCAAGCATTCATTTACTATACAATCCTTTGCAATAAACCTTTCAGGTTGAGCTTTATTACGTACATAATGCTTAAGAGAGTATAAAAACCTGAACAAAATATAAAATATTAGGAATTGTTACTAACACATAACTTTGAGAAAAGTAAAATTTAATATGAATTACCTTTCAATCGGAAACATCCATCGAAATTGAAACAATCCTCAGAGTTTTGCTTCATATGGTAAGTGAATTGCTAAATAAACCATAACATCAAAAAACAATGAGGGAACTACTAGTTCAAGCTTACATAGAATCAAAGCTATGGCTTTTTCCTTTTTGTCAAACTCTTCAACTTTAAGTATCTTGCAACATAATTGCTTAAAAACTCTCCCAATTGATCCAAAGTTATGGACACATCCTTTGGCAAACACTCACGTATTCCAACATGAAGTAATTGTCGTAAAAGTACATGATAATCATGACTTTTCAACTCTAATATTTTTCCCTCTTTAACATTCACACAACGACCTATATTTGATGCATATCCATTAGGAAAGTTGATTGATTGGAGAAATTGACAAAAAGATTGTTTCTCCCTTTTTGACATGTTGTAACAAGTAGGGGGAATGATGTATGTCCCATCATCTCTTCTTTTCAAATGCAAGTCTTTTATAATATTCATGTCTTCCAAGTCAAGTTTAGCCTTAATTGTGTCTTTCGATTTCTCATCAATTCCTGTCACAGTTCCTAAAATATTCTCACAAATATTTTTCTCAATAAGCATCACATTAAGATTATGTCCCAATAGTAATTCCTTCCAATATGCCAAATTGAAAAATATGTTTTTTTTGTTCAATTGAGTTTAACATCATTTCTCTCTCTTTCTATTACTTGGGTGTTTCCTAGGTGTAATGTCACCCAAATGTGATAACCGGTAAACAATATTATCACCAGACAATTGCAACGAGAACTTTACCCAGTTTTGTTTTACTGTTACTAAATATTAATGATTAAAACTACCTTTTTTTTACTTAAAATTATGATATTTTTAGTATTGTTAAAATTTACCATTTTTAAAATATATTTACTTTTCATATTTTAAATAACCTACTGTTAGACCCCTAATTTCAGATTGCGGGACCGTGCAAGTATTGGCGAGCCTTGTCCAATGCTTGGCACGCAGGTCGGCATGAGGAAGGCATGTTGATGAGGAAATAACGTGAAGTCTTGCGAATTGGCCAGCAAAACCTGAGAAACTTGGGAAGTAGGCGAGGGATGCAGGAAGTATCGACAAAGATCTCGAGATTAGGCGAAATTCAATACGCATGGGCACGCGTAGGTGCGCATTGGTAGAAATCTTTGACGAGACTTAAGATTCAGATGCAAGACTGCGCGGAGTTGGCGAACTAAGTCACACGAGACTCGAGGGTGTGCGAGAATGCGAAAAGGCACGCGAGACCCCTTATGATGAGCGAAGGCATGTGAGCGCGACAATGTGCATAAGAACTTAACTTCGGCAAGGCAGGTCGAAGGTATGTAAAGTATACGATGTTTTATACTAACTCGGATTGTGACTTGTACTTAGTCATGGAGCGACAAGAATGCACCATAAGTGAGCTTAATCGTGGAAGATAGACTTGTCCAGGGACGTGTATTGATGGACCTATGTGCGGATAGGCCACGGTGACTTAGAAAACACACAACAGTGACATGACAGCCGTGGATGATGTGACACATGATAATGTGACGGATCAGATCACAGTGGATGAACATCATCTTTAAGAGATAAAGATCATGTGAATGGATCATCTGAATATAGAGTAGATCTTCGTGGATAAGAATAATCATTGTTAGATAGGATAATCTTTTATCTTGTTAATATGATGCAACTTAATCCTATAGATAAAGTCCTAATTGGATGGGGATGCCATCTATTGGTTAGTTTGATGTAATATGCAAAGGATAAAATATGATAAGATTGTGATCTTAGCTAGCAAAATTTTATTAGGATTCTAACTTAGTCATCTAGAGATGCTTATAAATAGCTCATTAGAGTTGGAAGCTATTCATTCAATCATTGAGTTATTCACTCATTGAGAGAAATCACTCAGAGGAGAGAGTTTTGAGAGTTTTGAGCTTTTGGGAGAGTTCTCATTGTAAGGGCTTTGAGTAGGAGTTCCTTGTAAGGGCTTCAAGAAGAAAGTACTTGTATCTTTTGTTAACATTTTGTGAGAGTTAATGAAAGATTAGCTTTGGCTACATATATCTCTTGTTGCTTTCTTTACTTTGTTATACCCTTATGTTATTTTATGTGTGAGAGAAACATTTTAAACACTTATGTGCGCGTGAAGTGTTTGAGGAATAACGGAATTGTTTGGCACATTCACGTGAGAAGGTTAAATTTTGCTTAAGTGGACCTAAGCGGAATTGTCGTGAGAAGGTAGGCGTGACTTGTTGTAAAAGTTCAAGCTAAAAGCAAACCTTTGTGACACCTACCGTGTGTTTTTAAACAATATATTTTAAACTTTTAACACAACTTTACAATAAAATATATCTTAACTAAGATAGATTATAAAAATGTCAATTATAATTAACCTTAGCTATGACTAGTACTCATTATCAACAAATTATCTTCCGAATATTATTCTTTTAGCAATATTATAACATATCAAATTTCAACAATATTCACATAAAATTTTTTGGAAAAAATCTAAGAACCACTTTTAGCGACGAAATAATAGACCCTCGCTATGCTACCTCATTAGGGACGAATTAAGAAAAATGGTCACAATATGTCCACTAATCCGCGACACTAAAGAAAATCGTCACCAAACTTTACTGACGAAGTACACTAATTGTCACCAATAGTGAACATTCCACGATATTCAAACATATATAGTCGCTCTGTATTATCTTAGCTCGACTTTCTACGATGATTCACGAAAAACATTGGCAAAAGGAATGCAATTTGTGACCTAATTTAGTTTTTTGTCGCTATTTTTTCGAGCAATTGCCAATGTTTTGGTAAATCGACACTAATCACATTGATTTGTCCTACATACGTTGACGATAATTTCTCGTTGTCGATAATTGTTTCTTTTTTGCGACATAAGTACTTTAACATCGTTAAAATGTGTTCTTATTGCGATTAAATTGTAAAAGTGTCGTAACATTGTTTCCCCTTTATGACGTTTTGCTTTAATGGTCATATATTCTTTAACTTTTAGCCACGAATTTTTATGTGACGCCAAAGGGACACTTCTAATGAAGATTTCTGTTTCGTCACCAAAGAAATTGTAGCCAATGCACATGTTTGCTGGTGATTGATCCAACAAGACTACGACTCTAGTGATATTTTGTTTTTGCTTCTTTATATATATACACACACTTGATAACTATATATAATATTTTAATATTAAAAAATAAATTCAAATTTAATTCGAACTAAAGTCAAGGGATTACCTTTGGTCCCGATGTATGCTTGGGATAAAGCATGCTTATCTGGACACTTTTTTTTTAATGTATCTTATGGAGGAAAAGGTTCCTATTTGATTACTCTCGTATTCAGTCTAAACCTAATCACAGATGGTAACAACCAGCAAAACCTTAGGTACCACAAGTCACAAGATATAATTAGTTTGTTCTAGGGTGGTTCCCCCTTGATAGTAGTCTTCGAGCAATAAGACCCTCTCATTTACTACCAACTTTGCAATAAATACTACGCCAGGCTCTTCTAGTCACGACAACTCTCCGTCCTATTTTTGCCAACATTCTTGTTCCATCAGCCTATAAATTTACTACAAGGCTCGTGAGCATCTAGCACCGAACTCCTTCGGTAGTGATCCTATTCCTCTCTCGTACGTTCTTCATTTCTTCTCCTTTTTTTTTTTTTTTGCATTTTAGTTAACAATGGTGACAACGTTGAGGTCCCTCTGGATTCTACCTCTCCTCTTTGTTGCTACATTTGCTCATGACCCCCATCATGACTTTGAAATCAACAACCAAAACAAGATATTGGGACCTCATGAATTGTTTGGAGACCCTTTTGGGAATCCAAACGATTACAAAGAAAAAAGAATACCTGACGACCGGGACATTCCCATTGATATGTCGCCTAAAGGTGGTTTCGAGTTCTTGCCGGTGGAAGGAAACCCAGTAGGAGCCGATCAAGTCGGTAAAGAAAAGAAATATAGAGGGAGATGGGAGCTAGTTTCTTCCAACTCTGGCGTCTCGGCCATGCACTCGATTTTGCTTCCAAATGTTAACAAGGTCATAATGTATGATGCCACCATTTGGCATATCTCAAATGTGAAACTGAATGGCGAATGCCGTATTCTTAATGACAAGACCGGTGAGAAAGATTGTTGGGCTCACTCGGTGTTGTTTGACATCGAGACGGGACAAATTGAGCCTCTTATGGTAATAATCGCATCATCATTTCTTATGAACTCCTCGATACTTCGCTTCTTGTCCTATAATCTGTCCTCTTAAAACATCCAAATATACGTCATCATTGCTGCAGTTGCACACCGATACATGGTGCTCATCGGGAGGTCTCACGTTGGATGGTAATTTTGTGAGCACTGGCGGATTTCAAGGCGGCGCAAACACTGTTAGATACCTTGAGACATGCAAAGGTTGCACTTGGAGAGAATACCCTTCTGCACTTGCTGCCCCAAGATGGTAATTGATTCAATTCGTTTATATGTTTCTTATTATTAATGGCGTCCTAATATTAACTTTTAACGTGATATTGAACTTGATATGCTTTTTGTGTCTTGTGATTGAAGGTATTCAACACAAGCAGAATTAGCGGATGGTGGCTTCATTGTGGTTGGTGGTCGTGATGCCTTCAGCTACGAGTATATTCCGCCAGAAGGCCAATCCAATGCAAAACCCTTCTTCTTTGATTTCCTCCGACAAACCAGCAACAAAGAAGAGAACAATTTATACCCTTTTGTCTTCCTCAACACCGACGGAAATGTCTTCATCTTTGCCAACAGCCGCTCCGTCCTCCTTAGCCCCAAAACCAACACCATAGTCCGCGAGTTCCCAGAACTTCCTGGCGGCCACCGGAACTACCCTGCCTCTGGAATGTCTGTACTTCTCCCAATAATCCTCACCGAAAATAATCCAGAAGTGGTCCCCGCGGAGGTGATGTTATGCGGTGGCTCAGCGCATGAAGATTCCTATTCCAAGGCTGAGCAGCACATCTTCTACAGTGCTCTCAGGGATTGTGGAAGACTCAAGATTTCAGAGAACAACCCAGTTTGGGAGAAAGAACTCATGCCAACACCACGTATCATGGGCGACATGATCGTCCTCCCAACAGGTCACGTCTTGCTTCTAAATGGTGCGATGAGAGGAGCTTCAGGTTGGGGTTTTGCAAGAGAGCCCAACATGGAACCAGTTATTTACACTCCTAATGCCAATTTAGGAAGGAGGTTCAGGAGGCTCACATCCTCGTCTATTCCAAGAATGTACCATTCCTCAAGCGTTCTATTACCAGACGGCAAAGTCCTGGTGGCCGGAAGCAACACGAACAATGGTTACATCTACGATGCCATGTACCCAACTGAATTAAGAGTCGAGAAATTCTCGCCACCTTACTTGGATCCCGCACTGGAAGCCAACAGACCAAAAATTGTGGATGACAACGTCAAGCTTGGCTATGGCAAAGAGTTCACAATCAAGTTCACATCAAACGAACCCAACGTGGACACCATTGATATCATGGTCACAATGTATGCTCCTGCTTTTACAACTCACGGGGTTTCCATGAACCAGAGGTTGATTAGCTTGCATGTAACGAAGGTGGAGAAACAGGGCTCGTACAATGAACTCGTCGTAGAGGCACCACCGAGCGGCGCTGTTGCTCCTCGTGGCTACTACCAGCTCTACGTTGTTCACAAGGAATTGCCTAGCGTTTCCATCTGGGTACAGATCCAATAAGAACCTTAAAAATGGCTCACCCATGCATGGTATTTTTTTCACCCTACACATTTCTTAATCCAGAATTTGTCTTGGCATAAAACCAGTTTTTCATATTTCCTTAAATGGAAACGTTCGACATGGAACATGGCAGCGATTAAGCTCCTGTCTTTTTGTACTTTTAGCAATGAATATCAGATTCTTAGCTTCTTTTCCTGCATCTTTCCTTTCAAGTCTTGTGCTTCTTTTACGTTGCGGCGTCGTGCATTAATGTCGATTCCTCCTGGACCAACGCTCAGCTCCTAAAGTGCACAACTTTGAGTAATATTCCAAAGTTATAATGACATATTCCTTAGCTGCGATAAAGATTCTAAAATTTTATAACTAAAATTGTAGACTAAAATTCCCTTCAAAATATTATAGACCTACACTTACATCTCTGTTGTATATTTTAAAGTTTAAACTGAAACAAATGTTGAATCATGAATATTTAAAACATTACTAGTTCTTGTTGTTGTACGGAACATTAATAAGTTTGAAGTGAAAATAAAATAACAACAAGAACACCAAGATTTTTATACTGATTCGGCAATGTATACATCCAGTTTGGAGACGATTGAGTATTTCACTATAATCAATGAGAACATACAATAGTGTTTATCACTCAATTTTTTAAAAGACTCAAAATAACCCAAGCTCACACACTACTACTAGAAAAGAGAAAAAAAAATAGAGATATTTTCCCCTCTCCCTCTCACTATTCTTCTCTTTCTTTTCTTCTGGAATTTTTTTTCTCACACTAAACAACTCTTTCTCTTCTCACACCAGAAACCTTAAGCTCTCCTTGTGCTCCCTCTTCTCCTCCTTCGTGTGCTTCTCTTTTATAAAGAATGCCATAGATAAATGTCAAAATTAGCTACACCAACTTCCATCAGAAATTCAAGCCACCATTGTTGATCACTGAAAGCAAGCTTTAATTTCTGACTTTGAGAAGGTAATATGTCTGACTTTGCTAGCTTCCATTTTTGACTTTCTTTGAGACAATATTCAACAATCTCCACCTTGGCTCAAATCTTCGAAGTGGAATTCTCAATTGTCGTCTCCCAATTCCCTACGGGGCAATCAACAGATTTTATAAATGTCAATCAAGTCTAAGCAATGCTTAAACTTAATTAACAAAACTAGTTTTGTCAACATATCAGCAGGATTGTTCACAGTCCCAATCTTCTGAAGAAGAATATCTTCCTCATCAATAATCTTACGAACAAAATGGAACCTCACATCAATGTGTTTTGTACGTGCGTGATGAACTTGATTCTTTGCTAAATAAATAGCACTTTGACTGTCGCAATAAACATCCACATGGTCTTGATGGACCCCTAAGTCATCAAGTAACCCTTGAAGCTAAATGGCTTCTGTTACTGCCATGTATTCCACCTCAGTAGTTGATAAAGCAACTGTAGATTGTAAAGTTGATCTCCAACTCACTGGACCTTCAGTAAGAGTGAATACAAAACTTGTAGTGGACCTACACTTGTTCAAATCACCTGCGTAATCAGAATCTATATATCCAACAACACATTGATCAGTAACTTCATCTTGCTGAAATAATAAACCAACATCCATAGTACCCATAATATATCGTAGAATTCATTTCACAGCTTACCAATGCCCTTTTCCTGGATTATGCATATATCTACTGACAATACTAACTGCTTGTGAAATATCAGGCCTAGTACACACCATAGCATATATCAAACTACCAACAACACTTGCATATGAAATTTTAGCCATGTAATGACTCTCCTCATCTGTGTTAGTAGACATAGAAGCATTTAGTTTGAAATGAGGAGCAAGAGATGTACTAACCGGTTTTAAATTTTCATTCATTCCGAAACGTTGTAGTACCTTCTTCAAATACTGCTTTTGATATAGACCAATCTTGCCTTTTGCTTTATCTCTTTCAATTTCCATACCTAGTATCTTTCGAGCTTCTCCTAAGTCCTTCACCTCAAATTTATTACTTAGTTGAGTCTTCAATCTTTCAATCTCCACTTTGCTTTTACATGCTATAAGCATATAATCAATATATAAAAGCAAATAAATAAAGTTTCCATCTTGTAGCTTGCGAAAGTATACATAATGATCCTAATGACTTCTTGTGTACTTCTGCTCGATCATAAACCTATCAAATCGCTTATACCATTGTCTTGGAGACTGCTTCAAACTATACAATGATTTTTGCAATTTGTAAACCCAATTTTCCTTGCCAACAGCTGTAAACCCTTTTGG
>JANVCL010000008.1:3745484-3766274 GCA_026546855.1 Erythroxylum incrassatum | reverse complement strand
ACAAAACATATAGTAAAACACTCATTAAATTTTCATTTCATATCTCTAAATTGCCACTTAAGGCTCGGGGTCCAACAGCTGCCCTTGTTTGGAATCAGGTTTTGTGCCCGAAAGCGACATTTTTTCTGTGGCTTGCTATTAAAAATAGGTTGAGAACCAAGGATAGATGGTTTGGGACTTTTAATCCAATTTGTGTGTTGTGTAACTTGGTAAACGAAAGTAGAAATCACTTGTTCTTTGAGTGTGAGTACACCAAGGTAGTGTGGAGTCGTATGTTGCATTTACTTAGCTCTTTGAATCCTACATATGAGTGGACTGTTGTGCTTGCTGAGGTTATCCAAAAAACCAAGCATGGGCGGTTGGATGGTTTACTCATCCAGCTCTCGTTGCAGATGACTGTTTACCATGTATGGAGGGAGAGGAACCTTCGCGTTTACAGGCAAGTGGAAAGGGACAAATGTGCTGACTGATAGCTTATTTAACTTCATTAGGGAGGCCATCTTCGTACACGGTAAGCAGGAGTCTATATCCCCAGCAATGAGACAACGTTGGTTTCTCTAGTTATAGTGGTTTGCATTGTGTTTTTTTGCACTAGTAGGGGTTGCTTCCCTCGTTTAGATTGCCTTCGAAGGTTTGTTAGCTCTTGTATATTGTAGACTTTTATTTTTTTGGTAATATAGTTCTTTAAATTTTCAAAAAAAAAAGAAAATGATCTATCGTCTACAGAATCATGCTTTAGACCTTAACTTTCCGAATTCCACTTCGGATGCACTATACATGGTTGCTGATTGTTCTAATGATCAGAATACTATCATCCAGATCTCGAAGCAACTCCTAACACAGGAGCTTGAAAAATTGATGCCTACTGAATAGATCACCAACTACCAGAAGGTGTTCCATGCGCCTCATTGACACTCTTTTCATACGATGACTCCTCCGATTCTGAAGACTTTGAGAGATGGAAGTGTGAAGTCCATCTATGCACGACCCAATGAAGATCCATCTGGACCTTTAACATCCGGGTCAACAATCCTTATGATCTAGCCTATATCTTCACATATGGAAGGTAAATTTGGTCCTCCTGTTCATTACTTTAAATCTAACGGAGATCCAGTCTACGTCAGTCATCATTGTGGACATTTTGTATGGGGCGTCGACCCATCCATGTGCGAACCAGACTGTGAGATTTGTCTCAACCTTGAGTCAGATAGTGATGATGATGATCGTTACTCAATAAGGAGAAGAAAGAAGAAAAAGCCCAAATCTCGATGCTTGCCTTCTCGTGAATATCATCCTCTTGGTGATGATATAGACCCAGACGATGCTACCTCTTGTACAGGTCTAATGAAAGTACAATCTAAACCTAAATCTCTACAAGAGATGATGAAATCGTCTACAACATGCAGATTTACTGATAGATCTAGCAGATCTAAATCAAAAGTTCTGATTGTGACTCCTACTCCTATACCCTATATGATGGCAAAGTCATATGAGGAAGATTTTTCCACATTAACCAGGAGTACTGATGAATCACAGCGGGTTGTCTATAACCCTTATATCCGAGCCACAAGATATACTTCATAAGGAACACTTGTGTCAAATCCATCTGATGAAGTTCTCAACTGGCAAACATCTAACGTAGTAGCACAGAACAAAGTTATGAAAAGGATTGATTCTAAGCTGGATGGAATTAGTCAACAAAATCATGCTACTCATACTAAAGTCGATGCAGTTTTTACACAGATACAACAAATGTATCAATCATATAAAGCTCATATTCAACGTTTTGATGTTGAACTTCGACAATACATCTCAACCCATTATATGGGGCCTGACTTCGACTATAAATTTAGTGCGATACAAAAGATACAAGGAATTGTGCAACAAATGAAAGCTGATATGCATTCTGCACAATCAAGGACAATCAATAGCTTATCCTCTTCGGATTTTCCAAATACTCAGCCAATGTATCCATCTCCTATGTATCAGAAGTATCCAGAAGAAGCTGACTATTCAAAGGTATTCAAATTTAATTATCCTTTGATTAGACAGTACATCCATCATCAGACAACTTTGAAAAAACCAATGAAAACAAAAGTAAGGCAAAAATTTGATTATTTGCGTAAGCAAAGAGTTTCTGAGTCTTTCAAGGTTCCTGAGCCATCAACCTCATATCAACCTGTTAAACCAACTCAACAGTGGAGTAAGCCGTTACAGATTCATACTCCTTCAGAGTCTACATCGAGAGTACAACCTTCCACCTCTTCTCATAAGAGGGATAAAGCTAAACAGACAGAGTTCCTTGCAACTCTAACCACTGATAAAGCTCTTGTAGAAGATTCGAGTTCTCAATCAGATCATACAGAAGCTAGTTCTGACGCCTCTGTTCAAACATCTGAAGTATCTGCAACACCATCTGAAAACTCAGAGGTTTTGTCTGAGTTAATCCCAGAGTCATCATCTAAACTTGTTTCAGAACTATCATCTGATGATTCAGCACGCTTTGCTGATCTTACAGAGTTATCTAATGTTCTGATGACTATGCCTCATTATACTGAAGCTGAACTTGAAATAAATGAAGTAGACTCCACAGTTACTGAACCTTTAAAACCTGAACCTGCACCTCAAGCAACACCAGCTCAGGCAGCTGCACAACCTACTACAACCAAGCCTACTTCAGGACCTTGGTTTACATTCGATGATCTAGCCCAAAGAAATGGAGGGATAGAATTCATGAATTCGGTGCATGGTTTGATCTTCAAATGACCAGACCAAATTATCTCTTTCTAGATATTTTGTCTGAATTTACATCTAGCTTGACTGGTACTTTGCGAGAATGGTGGCAAAGTATTAACGACTACCAACGACTTCAATACATTCAAATCACTACAGTTGGAGCACTACTTGGCATAATTCACAAAGAATTTATTGGTGATTTTCAGCTCGTTGACAAACAAATCCGCCAGGACTACTTCGCTATGAAATGATGTTCTCTTGATAAGCGTGATATTCAGAAGCATTATAAACATATGACGAAAAGGTATTATCTTTTGAATAGATGGAATGATGTTAATCTTCGATATACTTTTATATCATCCATTCCAGATGAACTACAACTAGAACTACAAAGGACCATAGTTTCTTTACAACGAGACATGTCAACTATGTCTCTTGGAGACATCTATCAGCTTGTAATAGCTTCTCTTGATAAGTTATGTGATCATCATACCTTGTTTAAAATAACTTTAAAGGTGGTTCAGTTCTTAAACAGGCTTGCGAGAAGCCTTATCTTTAGATAAAATGCAAAGATAAAAAAACTTATGAGTGTCATAGTAAGAAGAAAGCTCATCTTCACCAAGTCTACTTTAAGAGAAAGATCCACAGAAAGAAGGAAGGTGCAAAGCCTTGGAAGCAAACCTTCAAAAGGAAGAATGACAATACTAAACGCAGATTTATGCCGTTCTTCAAAAAGTCATCACATCGACAGAATCCGACTCGATGTTTTCTCTATGGACAACCATGACACTTTGGACGACAAAGTCCTCGAGAAACAAAGAAAGATCTCAAGTTATTACAGCAGATTAAATCTATTCTGCCAATTCATTCTGATAATGACTTTGAGGAACTAATTGAGGAACAATCTCAAAAGGACAATGATACCAAGTTTGCTATCTCTATATAATCTTCTGATGATGAATCATCTCTTTTATCTACAGACGATAATTCACTCTACATGCTACAACAGGCTTGTCTAAAAATAGATCGTACTCCAGTACAACGACCTTACGTTCATATCCAGTTGTTTCAACAAGATAAATGTGATAAGCCCATCAAGGCTATTGGATTTATGGATACTAGATCCAGTCGTACGATCATGAAGTCTAATATCTTATCATCTGACGTATGAACTTCTCATGATGACTATTTCACTACTACTGATGGTAATACATTCAAGATTGGGTTGATAACTAGAAGATGAATCGACATTCGCTTCTTTCTTCAGTGTACAGTTTGGACTAAAGTACTTGGAAGCAATCTACCAGGCCCAAACATTCTGATTGGTATGGATAAATACAGTAAAGCATCACCTTTACAGATCCTACCCACAAGCCTCAGGTATCGATCACCATTCAGTCTATACACTGATATAAAAAATGTGTTTGAACTTATCCAAGTTCCTGCACATTACAATGGACCTGGACATAAACTGTTGGAATACTGTCCAGATTCTCATTCACAGTTTACTCTCCCATATCTTCTGTGGAAGAATGCTGACTTTTTCATAAGTCTATCATTTAAGAAAAACGAGGATATTAATCCACGAAAGCCACACATCCAGGGATGAACCCTGTTGATCTGAAGCTCGCACTTGATGAGTGTGCAATTCTTTTGAAGCAAGGACTTATCAAGCCTACAAAGTCGGATTGGGCTTGTCAAGCGTTTTATGTTAACAAACATTCATAGCAGAAACATGAAAAGAAAAGGTTAGTCATTGACTATAAACCTTTGAATGCATCCCTGCAAGATGACAAATTTCGATTACCTAAGATCAGTACACAAGTATTATTTCTCAAAGAAGCTGTTATCTTCTCAAAGTTTAATCTTAAGGCAGGATTTTGGCAATTGGGTATTTACCCAGATGAAAGACATAAGACTATATTCTGCATTCCCAATGCACAATACCAATGGATTGTTATGCCATTTAGACTTAAAGTTGCTTCATCATTATTTCAGAAATCCATTACAAAGATTTATGAGCCTATCCTCAATAGTGTATTGATCTACATTGACGACATCTTACTGTTCTCAGAGACCCATGAGGAACATACAACCCTTTTGCAAAAGTTTTGGATCTCACTTAACAGTATAGGATTATGCTTTCGGCCTCGAAAAGCATAATTGGCATTACAGAAATAGAATTCTTGGGTATGCAATTCAAAGATAGATTCTAACAACCTAGTCCACACATTGTAAAAGAATTATTGCAATTTCCAGATGAACATCTCACTATGAAACAAATTCAACAATTCCTCGGGATTCTTAATTATATCAGAGATTTCATACCACATGTGGTGGCTGATACACCGAGTTTATCTAAAATTTTGAAAAAGAATTCACCAGCTTGGATAAAGGAACAAACTAAAGCTATTAAGCATTTTAAACATATTTGCCAGACTCTTACACCTGTAAAGATTTCTGCTCCAAGACATCTTGTCTTGCCCTATGATGCCAGCATTACAGCTTTATCCACACAACTTCGACAACATCCACCTTAGCCACCAGATACTTTTTCTCCCTATAAGTATCTGTTTCCTCCTCGGCTTATTAACTTCAGTAAGTTCTTTAATTCTTCCCAATTTTGGCATGAAAATCACAAAAATATGGTTAATCAACTTCTTTTTGTCTTTACAAAGAAAGCTTTTCCTTCCATAGCTAGTAACCTTACTAGTGTGTCTGAAGTTACCTCACTTGCTAGTATTAACTTGTTCTATTACTTGCATCAATTTTTTAGTGAACATAATTCTCTTAGAAATCCTCCTATGTTCAATCTCAAGACACCTTACCTTAATGTGAGTTTTCTTCAAGATCCCATATCTGAAAACACATTATGGTACCTCTGGGTACTCTTTGCTTTTTATGCTTGTGCTATTACAGTTTCACCTCTTTGGTTATATCAAAATCTTTGTGATCCGAGCGATGGAAGTTCTTTATTATGGACATTTTTGGAATGGTTTCAACCGTTAGATCAATGGAAGCATCAATGCTCTGTAATCATTTAACAACATTATCTATGGACTGTTTCAGCTAGACAACAATCTACACAGTGCTTCTTTATTCTCCATCGTCCATATAGAGAAACCCATACTGGTGTTCTTTACACAGAACAACGTGTCCAACATTATCACACCTCTTTACATTGGCCACGACATCAGGAAAACGTGTTACAATCTTTAAGAGATTTTCTTAAAGAGATTAATCACTTTCCAAATACACCAGTCCTTACTACATCTATTAGACCATACCTAGGTGAATTTATTCCTGGTGAACCTGAATTACTAGAAATTGATATTCTTGGTTCCAATAGTCCTATATATGACACAGAAGATATAGTCTCAAATATTTCATGATCTTCTCAACCATATAACTCAGCTTTTAGGGATGCTCAAGACCCAAATGATGATTCTTACAACCCTAATGAAAATGAGTTAAATCATTTCCTGCATCAACTGCATACATGTGAGCTCAGTAAGAAATGTAAATCACACTAACATGATACTGACAACTCTACTGATCGAGACTCTCCATCCAACTTGCAACCATAGCATGAAGCAATTCGTGACAAATAAGATTTGGATTCCTTGAGTCATCATCCGACACATCTTTTGACACACTCTCCCTACTGAAGACTATGACAAAACACATCATGTCAGGCAACCACTACTGATGAAAGATGGTTCGCACAATCACTGTTCAACACTGTTGAAGATTCCATCTTATCATCTTCCTGTACATCTTTAGACTTTTGCTAAAGTAGGTACTGTTTGCTTTAAGACTTTTGTACTTAGCTACTGTAGACTTTTAGACTTTGGTAAAAGTATATTCCTTTTTGATAAGGTTAGGTACCATTATTCGCTTTCTTTTTTAAAGATGTAATCATGCTGTCTCTAGGAAGCTTTACCATTTTAACTTTCTCTTTACTTATAAAAGCAAGGTTTTCTCTTCAGCTGAAAGCACATTAAATTTTATTTAGAGTTTGAATGAAGAGTGTTTTCTTCTAAGCCTCTTCTCCTTCATGAAAACTTCAAATACTTGAGTCATATTCTTGAATGTTAAGGTGTAGGATGAGTATGCTCTACACTCGCCTCTACTGAGGATCTCGTGTATTAGAAAGTCTATGACAGTTTAAGACTATTAGTCAACAATTTCCGCTGCTATCAAGTTGATTGAATTAACGGGGAATGACGAGTAAGAGTGTGTGAGAGTAGTAAGGGTTCCTAAAAGGTAAGATGAGAGTTGTAACCGTGAGCTAGGAGTGATAGAGAGGGCTTTGTTGTCTCGTTTAGCATACTTGGAACTTACTAAAGGTACACAAACTTCCAATCCGACTTTGTTTAGTTGTTGAGTTGTAAGCAACTATGAGTTGTTGTTGCGCCAGTTTGGCTTAGTTTGAGTCATAGTTTCCCTATGTGCCCTTACGGATCCCTAGGTGAAAATTTCTTGGATATCTCTTTCGAATATTTTGTTTGTGAAACACATTTGCCATCACTTTCTTGTTTAACTTCAATTCCCAAGAAATAAGCTAGGAGTATGAAATCATTCATCTCAAATTCATTCTCTTTTAGTTGCTTGAACTCCTTTATGATGTTTGAACTGCTTCCTGCAAAAATTAAATATTATACATAAAGACAAATAGGCTTCCCTTTTTGAGTTACTTTTTATGTATAAAGCATGCTTATAAGGACATTTAGTGAAGCCATTTTTGTATAATATAAGCATCAATTATAGAATTCCTTGCTGGTGGAGTTTGCTTAAGCTCGTAAAGAGCTTTCTTCAACTTGCACATTTTATCTTCTTACCCTTTAACAACAAATTCTTGTGCATATACTACATAGACTTCTTCTTCAAGGTTTCCATTAAAAAATGCTAATTTTTGTTGGAGATGGCTCAGAGATTCAGACAAGTCCATGCACGTCTTGTAGCAGTGTCAAAATTAGTTAGTTAACTGACAGTTAGAATTGAGTGTTATAAATACTGTAGTTCATACTGATTTGATGTAGTACATTGTTTGGATTAATATTCAATAATCATAAGAGGAAATCTCAACGATTGGTTGAGTTCTTGAAATACTCTGTTCATCTCTGTTTTAAGTTTTTCTCTCGCACTAAAATCTTCTCTCTATTCTACGCTAGTTATTTTTGGGTTTCTTTGTGTATGATTGATCGGTAACAACAATTTTACATTCATTTGATGAATCTTCCACTTCTTTGGGGTGCCAAAGAGATAAGCAATCTCATAGTATCTAGCCAAGCCACAGGCACAAATACTTCTTTATAATCAACTCTATATGTTTGCTTGTAGCTTTTTACTACTAATCGTGTCTTATGTTTTGCCACCTCTCCGACTACATTTTTTCCCAATCTAGAAAACCCACTTTACACCAATCGCCTTATATCCTTAAGAAAGTGTAGTGAGTTTCCAATTGTCATTTTTGTTGATAGCATAAATCTCATCCTCCATGGCTTTCCTCCATTTAGGTTTAAGGTATGCTTCTTCAAAAGCTGAAGGATTATAACCTGAAAAAAGAAATAAGAAATCGAGTTTGTTATCTTCAAGTTTGATCCTTAGTGTGACATTATAAACATCTTGGATGTTTTTTATAAATCTTTTTTGGTTGTGTACTAGAACTGCTAGTTTTAGGAGATGAGACTTCCAATCTTTCTTTGTCACCTTTATCATCTAGCTCATATTTTCTTGAACTTTAGCAAGCGTTTTCTAGTCATTCACTTCCTAATTTCAAATTTGTACATCATCAAATTCTACATCCCTTGACATTGCATTTTTCTTCGTTATAGGATCGTAGAGTTTGTAACTAATTCTACTTTCTTCAAAGCCCAACAAAATGCATTTTTAACACTTATTTTCAAGCTTTATCCTCTTTTCTTCAAGAATTTTTGCATAAGCAATGCTTCCAAAAATTCTCAAATAATGAACTCTAGGCATTTAACAGCTCCAACCTTCCTCCGGTCTAACATTCTTAGTTCTTTTTTAAGGAAACCTCATTAACAGATACGTAGTAGTAGTAATAGCCTCTCCCTAAAATTCCTTGAGAACTCTTTTTTAACATACATCTAACCATGTTAAGAATAATTATATTCTTTCTTTTTGAAACATCATTTTGTTACAGTGTTTGTAGTTGGTGAACAATCATATTTTCTTTTAAAAAAATTAAAACTCAATTGAATCATACTCTCCTCTCCTATCAATTCTCAAATATTTTAAATGAGAGTCACTTTGTTTTTCAACTAAAATTTTGAATTCTTTAAATTTACTCAAAACTTGTCCTTTTTCATTCAATAAATACACCTATATTATTTTCATTGTAATCATATGTAAAGGTTAAGAAGTACATGTTTCTACCAATTAATAAAGGCTTGTAGGACCACAAATATCTAAATGCACCAAGTCAAGTTATCATATAACCCTTTTTGTTCTCCTTCCCTTAAATGACTTTTTTACTACTTTTTGATGACACAAACTTCACATAGGTTATTTGGTCCATCAATCTTTGGCAAGCTTTTCATCATGTTCTTCTTCTCCAAAAGCTTCAAAGCTTCAAAGTTCAAATGTCCATATCAAAGATGATTAATTCACACACAAGTTTAAGGGAAACGGCTTATTATTCGACATCTCCACTAAAGCAATCAAAACATCATTCTTATCACGGACAAGCAACTTCATGTTTTTCACCTCCTTATCATACCCTTTTCAAGCAACTAACCCAAGTTCAAAATATTAGTTTTCATGTTTGGAACATAATAAACATCCATGATAAGCTTCTTCTTACACTTTTGAGTTTAATGAGAATATTGCATTTTCGTTGTATAAGTCTTTAAGACAAATTCTCAAAAGTAACATTGTCATAGTGTTTCTCCTCAAGTTCCACAAAGAACTCTTTTCTTCCACATATATGGTTTGATGCACTGGTATTTAAATACCATACACTATTGTTGCAACGATTTTTATTATCATAAGCAAGCAACATGATTGGTATTTATACATTATTTTCTTTTCAATAAAATTCACATTTTTCTCATTTTTATTTTTGTTAAAGTATCATTTGGAAGCATAATGTTCAAACCTTTTACAACAAAAACATCAAATCTGTGATCTCTAATATCTCCAAGTATTCCTTCCACATTCTTGTCTACTTTTGCTTCATCGACGTCTACCATTGCCTATTTCTCTTTGAATAGGAAAGTGAGTTTGAGCCTAAATCTCTTTCGCAAAATCCAATCCTAAACTAAATCAAGAAGAATGTTGTAGTAAGGGCAAAGAAACCAGAAGCTCTATCTTGTCTTCATTCGGCCGTGACAGAAAGAATTTTCACTGAGTATAATGGCATGTGTATCTCCTAAAGAAGCATAGGAGAAACTAAAAGAAGAATTTGAGGGCAACACTCAAACTAAGATGATGCAAATTTTGAATCTTAAAGGAAATTTGAGATGTCTAAAATGAAGAATTCTGATGGTGTCAAAGAATATGGGGGTAAACTTATATCCATAGTCAATCAAATCAAGTTATTTGATGAAGAATTTCCTACTAAAAAGGTTGCAGACAAGCTTCCCAAAAGGTACGAGTCAAAAATTTCATCTCTTAAAGTTACTGAAGATCTATCAAATATAACCTTTGTAGAGTTAGTAAATGCTCTTCAAGTTGTGGACCAAAGAAAAATAATGAGAGACGGCAAAAATAGTGATAAGGTCGAAGAAGCATACATGATCAAGAGTTCCTTCTCAAAGAGTAAAAGTAAAATTCTCCAATGTGTAAATTGTAAGAAGCCCAGCCTCATAGAGAAAGATTATTGGCACAAAGGAAAACCATAATGCTCCAAGTGCAAGAGGTTTGGGCATTTACAAAAAGACTGCAGATATCAAAACGAAAAAGAAACTAATATAACACAAGTGGCACAAGAAGAAACTCTTTTTTAGAGTTGGTAAGAAGTGCACCAAGGAGAGGTGTGCTCTAATATCTATAAGTTGACGATAATGTGCATTAATAAATTTGAAGGTGATGATGAAAAGTGCGTTATCTAGTTATTAGTGAAGGATTACATGAGATTATGTTTATCCACTTTCTTAGATGATTGCTTGTTTTTTGCCGAATTAGTTTATTTGTAAGCCTATTTAAGTAAGCATAGCCTTGCTTTTATTTTACAATGCAACATTATTCTAGTTAAACTACAAAACTCCTTAGCCTTCCTTCTCCATTTTTGTTCTTTTTTCCTCCAACAAAAAGTTCTAGTACATCTATCATTTTATTTCTTCTTAGTCTCCATATAATTTTATTTTCTAAAAACAACTACTAATCTCCCAAAAAGTCTTATCACTAGAAGCAATCAAACAAATTTAAACAAGTTTAATTCCTAACATAAAGCACCACCTCCCTCGTTAAATATGGTCATGTTTAATGACTAAGAGAAAAATGGGATAAGCGAAAAATTAAAACCTCATTATCATGTATGGAATTTCCAAAATTTTCGAAAAAGGCATTTCAGAAAAAAGTAAGCATATATAAACATATTCAACAATACCACCTGTCAAAATTTAACCACGTGTCTACAAGGAGGTCAGCAGTTTACATGAAAATAGTGAAGTGGGAAATACCCTGCCTGTAGTGAATGCTCGTTCACCAGCCCACCTTATGAACTCGGATGAACTAACATGGTAAACAATTAGCTAATCCAACTAACAATATGGAGGACATCGTTACTACGCAAGCCGTGGGTGAGCACAAAATTGAAATTAACTTGTTCATTTCTTCAATGTGCAAGTGAAAAACTGAAGGTTCTTTAAGCTCAATCCAGGATGAATTGGATGTAATGGCCAACGTCTAAACCAGATTTTGCTCCAGGAATTCACCACAAACTCAATCCATGAGAGATTACCATGGTGTTTATGCTGTATTTGTCATGCTTATCTACAAACACAACTTTTCTTCAAGTTGGTCATTTGTGGAACGCAAGAATGGGCCTTTGGAAACCGGTTTTGCTTCCAGCCAAACCTGAAGTAATGTCCTCTACCTTTCTAAACCCAATCTGCAAAAGAATATTTAAAGTTGGATATCCATGGGCCTTAAGAAGAGTCCCTACGAAATGAAGATTGATGTTCAAGGTCAAACTCAAACCAGGAGAAAAAAAATGGAAATATATACCTTATCAAGAAGGATTTCTTGAAAACACTCTGGATGGAACTTGATTGCTCGGTAATTCATTGCAGCTCTCTGCATATTAGAAATGTAGTAGGTAAAAAGAACCCTACAAATGGTGTAAGCTCGCATTTAGATTATAATGCTAAAGCATCTGTAGTGGCATTAAGAAAAGTATAATACATATATGTAATATTGCAAGGTTGCTCAAGAAGACGAATTTTAGCAACCTTCCTGTCGTGTTGAATTTTGGGAAAAATCATGTGCTTAGTAAATAGTTAGGACTGGAAAATAAGCAATACCTCCGAAACAAGATGTTTACTTTCATATGATCGCCAAGGCTGAGGCTCCAAGACTAGAATGCCACCCTGCCCACATTAATTCCCTTAAAATGTATTAGAAGTTTTCTCATGACGAGAAACTATTCAGCCATGCAATAAATGGTACCACATTTACCGGTCGGAGAATTTTCCATATTTTTGACAATGCAGTGATCAGTCCATCATCACCCCAGTTCAGATGAAACCATTTTGTCACACTCAAACTGCGAAACAAAGGTTCAATGCATTAGACCAAGGGAAATACCATCAGCTACTGTGAAGTATTCCAACAGCTACATTTAACAAGTCATTTATCTTAAGTGATTCCTCCAGGTAAAGAAACTTGATTCAATCATTGAAACAGAAACCAAAAAGTCTAATTTGCAAATTGATAAGCTGCATCTGATATGATTGACAGCGTTCAAAGATGGTATACACAAAGTAGCAATTCTTGAAAAAGTTCTTGGCTAATAACACAGCCTAGATAGCTTTATGTCTTCCCCAATTTCTATATAGTTATACATCTTCCCAAAGTAATACGTTCAGCACATAGACGATGAAAGTGAAGAAGTGCTTACCAAAGAATTGTGTCATACCGTTCCTCCAGTGGACCCCAACTCTCAACAAAATTATCTACTTTGAAAGAAACTATCCGAGGTAATTCACTTTCCTCAGGACATGAACCGACCTTTGCATTCCCAACTGATGGTACAGTTGGACCATGCTCTAAGTCATTTATTTTCTCTTTGTCCTTCAATCTGGACGGCTTCACATCGAGCTTCCCTTTACTATCTTCCCTCACAATTCTTCTCAAGTTCCAACGTGCATGCTGAATCAATTCTAAAATATTCAAAGAACCATGAATTTTCCCAATCTCACATAACAATATGAAATACCCAATTTTTTTGTTTCAAAACCAGCAGAGGCAGAATCACAATCTTACCACCATCAATGTCGATCCCTAGAATGCGTCGACACCCAAATTTTTTGGCTGCAGTGACAACATCATCAAATTAACCAAAAGAAAAAGGGCCTGATTAAAAATGATTTTTAACCCAAAAAGCGTCATTAGATACAAACCTCGAAAATTCCCAGATTCAGGTCAATCAAATGAAAATTATTTTCTAAGAAAACAAAAGGGGAAACGTACCAATACTAATGGTGATAATGCCACTATTACATCCGATGTCAAGACATTCCTTGCCATGAAACCACTCTCTCTTCAATACCTGAAGACGGGGGTCTTCATCCATGCCCTTATCTATCCTATACCCGTAATAATTCTTGTAATTTCCGTACGCCGACTCTTCTTTACGCTTCCTGTTCTTGCTTTTACTTTTTCCGTTGATGTTCACTTGCCCATTATTCTTCTTCTCCTCCTCAGCCTCTTCTCCGCTCTTCTCTTCTTTTTTAGTATTAACTACTGTACTCATCTTCTCTGCAAGTTTCTTCTTCCGATTTCCCTTTCGGTTGTCTAGGGGTTTAATTAGGGGTTTATGGTTGCTTCTGACCAACGCTTGCCCATTCGACTTCCTATAAACGAGGGAAGATGTCATTTTTACTATTTTGGTTTATCTAATATTATTTTATTAGTTTTTTTTCACAATTTTCTATAGCAAATGCGATTTTTATTTTTCGAGAAAAAGTTGACTATAAATTATGAAAAAAGAAAATTAATTATATTGCTTGAAAGTTGGGATGTGATTCTTTTTATTTTCTTATATTTTGCCTTTTCGAAGTATCATTATTTTGAAACTAATTTTTGATTAAAAAAACATAATTACAGTAAAGTTTTCAATCTAAACAAGATTCAAATGACTTGCAAGAAAATAATAAAATGTGAAATAAGGAAACACAAGTAATTAGCTAAAAATAATAATTCTAATAAATACTCCCACTTTATAATTATTAGTTAATTCTTTTGTCTATTCCATTTTGACTTTTTTAACCTTAAAGTTTGGTATAAATAATCCAAATAATAATTTTCACGCATTGTTAATGAAGCTAGTAATTGAAAATTTCAACTCCAAATACAAATCTATTTGAAGTTAACAAATTGCAATTGCGAATAAATTATTGGAATTTGCTTTGACAGATTATCAAATATTGTTGGCAAACTGACACACGTCTTCACACATAAAAAAAATCAAGTTGATCAAAATTGGAAACAAGCTCAAATTTGATTGGGTCAACACGGCCTAGCCTAACCTGAACTGGTTGAGACAAAATACTAAGATGGCATAGTCGTTCGGGTCAAGAGAAAAGTTTTGCAAGAACTTAACTCGATCCATTATCATCCCTACCTATATTTCCAAAATATTTCCTACGCGATCATGTACCTCAAGATTATCATGTTGCAATAACACAATATTGACCTTGTGAAGTATGCTTTCAAAGGTTTAAGTAATTTCCGAGAGAATTTTTTTGTTTTTTATTTCAATATAAAATCTTGATGATAGGCATCTCTAATCTCCTCCACTCTTACCAAGATGTTTATGGCTCCGTTCACTGTGAAGGGTACTTTCTATCTACAAAATGAGAACCAAGAGCTTCTGCCAGAATCTTTTTGGCCCCAACAAATTCAAATTGCATTTGATGCTCCCTACAGTAACTCACTCCAATTCCTTGAGGAAGTCTATGTTATCTACAAAAACCTGTAAGAAAAGGAACAAAAATTACAGATCTAAAATCATAGAAACATAAACCTATCCACATAAGATCATACTTCTGATAGAAAATGAGTTTGTTTGACATTCCTGCTTAGGGTTCAATGGAATGTGAGAGAAGGGATTGGTGTTGCGAGGAGTTGGTAGGTTGTGCAGAGGGTAAATACAAAAAGATGGGACAATGGAAGGAGCAACATAAAAAGAGAATTGAGAGATATACCATCAAAGCAAAGAAAACTCCACAGCTAGACCTATAATGAAAGACTTCTATGTTGCCTTGCAACTTAAGTGCTTGTATATAGAGAAGTTTTTGGATTCAACTCATCTACTCTCAACAGCTCTTTGGAGATATTTTAGATATCATGTAGTTTCTCTCAGGTGAAAATCAGACAAGAATAGATGATGCAAGTCTTTCGAAAACATACTGTCTTCCAACCATCAGGATCCAAGCAAGCAGTGATCTTGGTGTTGATGCCAGGTAATGGTCCTGGTTCTCGGGTAACTTTTCCACCAAATAGTTTTACCGCCTCTGCGGTTTTATAGACTTCATCTGTGCCTATTGCAATCTGTTATGAAAATAGAGTTGAATAAAACAGAACCAATTAAAAACTATTAGTACATCGATCAAGTACATATAGAAAACATGAAGAGAATTCATCTAAGATGATGATTCCAACAACTGAGCTAGGAAAAACTTTGACCTGCGCATAAGCATTGCCTTTCTCATACTCTGAGACCCCATAATTGTATGTTAACTCCAGTACAGCACTTTTATCTTCAGGTCCATAACCCATCATTGCAATTGTATACTAGTAATAGTCATGAACATAAGATTGCATCAATTTGTATAATAATCTACTGAGGGCCAAAGCATATTCAAGAAAGTTCTAATCATACAGGATATCAGTGTAATGATAAAAGGCCAAGTTGCAATGAGCAGCTTTGTCAGGATTGTAAAGTTTTGAACTTTCGAGAGACGTAATGCAGACACATACATGGGGAAAGAGAAAACCATTCAATGAACTGAACTGCCATACATTGCAACTAGCAGTACATGCTCTAGTAAACATTTTATATGAAACCAATGGCAAAGCAAAATTACTAGCAAAAGTTTCACCCATTTATCATATTCATATATATATCTCTTAATTGAAAATCATTTCTGTAGTTATAGAGAAGAATGCCGTCCTCATTGGTTATTGAAACAAAAAGAAAGGTATTTGACATGTTAGGCAGGGATGTTTAACCCACTTTTTCTTTATTCTCTCAAGTTTCTATTAATAACACGTACGTTGTGCAGCAAAGCAGGAACTACTTGCTCATCAACCAACAAGTTCCATAGTTTTTCCTCTCTTCACATGCTCTTTTGAAGGAAAATACCATCAAGGATTAGTAAAAGAAAAGTTTTTCGCTTGATTGCTTCCTCATTTTTCTCCATCTAAACTTGGGATAAAAGAGTATGTTTTTCATAAAGACTAAAATAGGCATAAAAACCATTTATTCAAGATAACTTGTACATTTTTACGAAGTGAAAATTAAAAAAGAAAAAAGAGAGGCTGGAAATAGAAAATTAATTAACACTTTTTTTTTTTGAAGAACAAATTAACAATTGAGGAAACAAAATTCAAGCACATTTCCACAATTGACAGTTTGACACATATTGGTGTCTCTATTCACTATGAAATAATAAGGGCCTATTTGATCTCAATTTTATTTTAAATTTTCTATTTTGGGTTTCAAATTTAGTAAAAAACATTTGTCTGAATAAGTTTATGATTATAACTTATGAAAACAGTAAAAGTTGATTTTGATTTTCTATTTTTTTGTTACAATATAATTTTATTATTAACTAAAAAACATTATTTAAATATTTAATTACTAATAATCATTATTCAAATATAATTTAATTATTCAATTTATTTTATAATTATAATTCAAAGTTTAAAACGAAAAGCATTTTAGAAAATAAAAGTATTTTCAAATTTGATAATTATTTAATAACGATTTTAGATTTAAAACTTCTTAAAATACACATTGAAGATTTCAAATTAGTTATTTATTAAATAACAAATTAGATATTTAATTCTGGATAATAACATTGAATATTTTATAATAAATAAATATTAGCTTATAAATAAATTTTACAAGTTTATTTGATTATTCATTTTTAATAAAATATGATAAAATTACTATTAACACTTATTAATAAATATTATATAAGGGATTGAAATAATATTAATTTATCTAATTAATTTATAAAATTAATTTATCTTCAATTTAATTTAGTGTTTTATTAATGTTAATAATAAAAGGATAATTACATTTGATGTTAATAACCAAACATTTTTTTTTTAAGAAAAACAAACAAGATTTTGGTTATGTTCAAAAAATAAACAAAATCAAAATTAGGAAACAAAAACTAAAGATTACAACAAAATAATAGAAGTAGAATCATACGGTTCTTAAGTATTTTTCATGAGAACTTTATTTATATCAAATGCTGCTTTGCAATCTTAGAACATCCACAAAGTCAATAAAATGAGTATATTGTATGAAACTCTTGACCTAAACAAAAATTTTGTTTGTTGTTAACAAATATTCAAGGAATAAAAGTCCGTAGCATAAACAAATAGTTAAATAAACCAGCAAAATGTCTACTTGTAACGACCAGAAGGATTTTCCTACTAAACCTACAGAAAAAGCTACTTAGAAAGGTACTGCAGTGTAATCTGCTTTTCCCCTGGTCTAACTTGTACCATGAGTCAGGAAGCATTTCCCTAACATAATTCAATGTTTATATTTGGACAAAGAAATTACTGTCCTTTCGACATGTCAATATTTGGGAGGACAAGATTATTAGTGAGATGTAAAACTCCGGAACTACTAAATTGGGACCAAATTTTCATTCTTGTAAACTAGTTCAGCACAAAATACACCAGTAAATACATATGTACCATGTTCTAATGTACCTTAAATTCTGGATTATCCCATGTTTGGAGGAGCTCCATGCCAAAAGCCTGATTCATAATAATAAAGGATAGTTATAGCCTAAAACCAAGATATATTTAGTGCAGGAAACTTGTACCTTTTCATAAAAGTTTATTGAACGATGGAGATCACCAACTCGAAGCATCACTTGACAAAGTGGTTCAGGTGTAGCCCCCCTTTCTAAAAGTTCAAATTTGTAACCATCAGGATCTTCAATAAAAGCAATGACTGTTTTGCCGCCTTTAACGGGGCCAGGTTCTCTGGTTACTTTCCCACCCTTAGCCTTTATGAGTTCTACAGTCTTGGTAACCTGATCAAATTAAGCACGATGATAACCCTCAGAGATCATATTATATCTCACAGAAGAAATTAAACTCATGAGTTCAAATCCTGCAGGATTACTGAAAGTTCTAACAATGTGGCAAACTTACATCCTCAACTGCAATTCCAAAATGTCCAAATCCAGAGCCAATATCATATTTGTCAACCCCATAATCTAACAATTGCATGAAAACAGGTGAATAACAAAATAGAGTAAAAGCTGCACCTTTCCTACAACATCACCATACAATTTTACTTGATTAGGTATTAACAAAGTGTGAGTGAAATGAGCAGTAGCCAAAAGCCTTACTATAAGTCAATTCTATAACAAAGTGAGAATCTTCTGGCCCATATCCAAGGAAGGCATTTGTATACCTCTCCTCTGGTATGTCACGTTTTCGTAGCAACTTCATTCCTAAACACTCTGTATAGAATCTGAGTTGACAAACATTTATCATTGAGAGTTTGCAATTACATAAAAGAGAATTGGAATCAAGAAAAACCAAGTAGCTATCTTAACGTGACATACTTTATAGTCCTGTCTAAATCTCCAACACGGTAAACAACATGCAGCATTCTGCGGTTGTCCTTTTTCACCCACTCTAAAGCATTTTCTGGGGTGGTGGTTGTGCTTGATTGAGCCATATTTCCCGTTGCTTCCACTTTAAACCTATTACCTTCTTTTCTCAAAATCTTGGAAACTTTCAAGTCAACAAACTTTGATTGTGTAACACCTGCAATTCTTATTAAACACTCTCATGTTATTACAATTCCACCAAGAGCTCATGACAGAGTATTTGTCATTAACCAAATCCTAGAAACTCTCAATTGGCATCCTGGGACAAACCACAAATGAGTAATCAAAACACTATCCATTCAACAGCAGTTGGGGCACATTGCCCATCTGGGAACCAACACAGTAAAAAGGCTGGCAAGCAATTCATTGAACAAGTAGAAAAAGTGAATGGGCATCCCTAGCAAAACATTAAGCTAAGATCATAAATTCCTAACATAAACCAAAATCGGGAAACAAAAGCTTGAATGAGAAACGCAATTCTCAAAACTGCAAATAATAGAACAAGTGTCTAAAAGAACCAGTCGCAGTAATAACCAAGAATGGATAAAGAAAATTACATCGACTCAAATCCATGACGTGCAACAACTACGACAACTCGGTGGATCCTCGTGCGTTCAACACTTGCAAATTTATGGCAGCCAGCCAACATTAAATTACAAAAATACAAATAACGCACTGAATATTCACAATGTTCATCGAATTGCCGAAAAACTTACACACTTAACCGATACAAAAATCAGAAGAAAAACAACAATCTGCATAAGGAACTGAAATGGGAAAAATGAAATAAAATAAAAAAGAGAGTACCACTTCCAAGTCCAAGACAATCGAATCTGGTTCGAAAATAGTCCAGAGTAGAACAAGCAGCAGCAGCAAAAGGAGATACAGTAGCAGTAGTAGCAAAACTATGATTACACAACCTCAAAGAGGATAGAGAAGGTCGAATCGAAGACGCCATAGGTATTATTCTCACCATTTTTCGTTATTTAGAAATATAGTTACAGAGAAAGAGAGCCGAGGGGAGTGAAATGTCTTTTTTTATATATTAATTTTGTCAAAAAATATGTTTGAATAGAATAGACGATATTACCGAATCACACTTAATTCGTTCTCCCAAAAACGGGCACAGGGCAGACCTCACCGCCTTAGCTTTTGTTTGTTTGCTTGTCTATTGGTGTCTCTCTTATCCTCGTCAAATTCTGCACATCACCACTATTTTCTCCCACTTTTTTTCTTTTCCTTTTATTTCCAATTTTAAAAATAGTTAAAGCGTGTTTGGAATGTAGTAAATTCAATTCCTTTGTTTGGAACCTAAAAATATAGAGGAATTGAATCCATCCATGGGTTTAAAACCCACTTCTTTTATAAGTTCAATTCACGCCAATTTTCACGTGAATTGAACTCCTTCTACTTACTGCTTCTTTTTTAACACCAAAACCCATTATTCCCTGTCGCAGCAGACTTGTCTCAATGATGCCTTTATGTTTATGTGGACTTATTTGCCAATAATTTTGGTTTTATAACTTGTGATTTTCATTTTTTGTAATTAACAGTAATTATAACTTATTTAATTTTATAATTAAATTAATAATTAACAGTAATTATAACAGTAATTTTATAACTTGTGATTTTCATTTAATAACTTATTTAATTTTATAATTAAATTAATAAATATCAATAAATTTAATTAAATTTAAACTATCTCTAAAATATATCAATTCCAAATAAAATATGAATTAATAATTCAATATTTTTAAAATAAATAAATTTTCACTTTAAATTATTTATTTTAATAAAATAAAATAATTTTGTAATTAATTATTAAACATTATATAAAGAGATTACAATACATTTAATGGATTGAAAATAAATTATCTTTAATTTTTATATAAGATATAATTATCATAAAAAATAACTAATATAATTTATAATAATAAGGAATTTTAGAAATCATATTTAATATTAATAAGGAATTTAATAATAATAATAGTAA
>JANVCL010000008.1:3606087-3625217 GCA_026546855.1 Erythroxylum incrassatum | reverse complement strand
AATTTTAACTATATTTTATTTTGTAATAAAAATTATTTATGCATATAAATATTATTTAAAGTATATTAAACAATATGAAAAGAACAATTTATTAATTATTATATAATTTTAAACCATATGAAACATAAATAAAAATATATCTAACAAAATTTTTTATATGGATTATAACATCAGTAAAATTAATATAAAAAATAAATATTAAAATATATAAAAAGTCAAATAATATTATATAATTCCCAAAGTAAAAGTGAAGATAGGTTTGTGACCATTATGGGAATTATGTGTAAAACATAAGGACAAAAGAGACTAAAAAACAGACTCATTAATTGATCCAAAAAATTACTAAAAAAACGTTTTTTTGATAAGCTTCAAATTTGAGATTCTAAAAAAGTTGTATTTTAGCTGCCAAAAAAGTTATATCTACTAAAAAAATATTTTTTTATTTTACAATCAAATACTCATTAAAAAAAACTTTTGCGATAGAAAAAAAGTACTTATTCATCCTCCAAAAACTCATCCAAAAGCAGGAAGCCATGGCCTACGGGCATAATAGGAGTTCTTTCTAAATATTTTTTTTCCATAATTAAGCTCCTTGTAAATGGAGGATGTTTTTCATTTTTTCCCATTAATTATGTTGTAAATATTTTCCCACAATTAACTAAAACGTTGACCATGGGATTCGTTTGATTGGATCATGCATTTATGGATAATGATGGCAATTATGAAAAAGACATTAAGCTTACTTCTTATTTCAAGATGGTTATAGGCTTTTTTTTTCCTTAATTGTGTTTAAATTACCATTTAATAATCAGTCAGAGTTGTCTTGGACCACCTCTCATTTTTCGTTTTTCCTTCACCCTTAAAGTTGGTCTTTTGGATCAGCTGGCACGCACATAATTAGTTAATTCATTTATTATGGGTATTAATATTATAGTCAATCTATTTATTATCAATTTCACAAAAATAATTTGTTTCATACATATAAATTAAGAATTGTTTCTCTTTTCTTTGAAGCAAGCATGAGAAATAAGGTAGAAATGCTACGATGAGGTGTTACTTGTCCACATTCTTCAACTTATTCTATAATTCGTCTCATGGAAGCTACCCACCCATTTGATTACAGCTAACTGAGTTACTTTCATTGCGTTACGTATTATGCAACAAAAAATCTATCCATGAAGCTTGAAGTTTTTATTCCATTTTGCCAATTTGGGAACAATTAAATATAGAAATTGATGAAGAAGAAGAACGTTGAAACGATGAGCTGGCACAACTCTAGAACTTAGGGAATTGGGCTCTAGATTGACATCTTCCCCTTGGTAGTATTGGACACTCGATGAAGCCTGACCCAGAAGTGTCCACACACAAGTAAACCTGAAACAACTGAGCGTTCTTTGATTGGTCTACTTGCACTCTAACCCAGAAGTAAATCCGACAGCTCCTTTAATAGCTTCTTCAATGCTGTCAAAGTCATAGAACTCATCATCCGGTTTTATTCCTGTGTCAAATTTTAGCTTACAAGATTGGTTAGAACAACAAACATAAATAATGAAAATGTTACTTTAAGATAAGGATAAAGAGGGAAAGTTTCTTATTTATTACGTTGATTTGTTGAAAGTACCTGCATTCTTGAGCGCTTGAAGAAGGTTTGCTTTCTGTTTCAGTTTTAATGCTGCTTCAAAGTAGTCACGTTGGCCAAGTTCAGATTCAGCGCAGGTTCCATGCTTCTCCCACTCGTGTGACCAAAACCTGTAGCCGTTGCTGCTAGGACAGGACAGTGATGGCCATTCTTTTTGCAAGGTGGAAGTCAGTTCTGAGATCTAGAACAAAATTTCCAAAGAAAATTTAGTTTGAAGAAAAATAAAAATAATGGTCCAAATTCCACGTTAGCTCCAAATTTCTTGGGATATTGATTTTAGAAACCATGTCTCCTTTTTCTTGTGACTTGCAGTGCAAGAGTTTCTATCACTATAAACTATTGAAGTGAACACGCTAGCTAACTAACGGTTGGTAAATAATAGTTACCTGAGATTCGTCTAATTCACTGTCGGGATTACAGTTTTGCGGGTACCTTCCATTCTTGTAGTTTGGCCAAAGTCCATGGATGCCAAAATCTGAAGCAGGTTTCCCAGTTTTTGGATAGCAGCAGCTATGCTTTGTGTCACAATATGATCCTGGCCACTGTAGTACCGTAGAAACAAAGACACTCAACATATTTATTAGAGATGTATCCATGCATGTAGGAGCATGAAAACCCAAAAATATTTTGTTTAGAAGATAAATAATCATGTCAGGCATAGAACAACGGCACAATCAAACTTTTAGGCCAAAGGATTATTAATTAATTAAAATTGAGGAGCAAAAAGATTTTTCGTTTTAAGGAAAGTCTTTAGAGGAGAAAATGTAACTGAAACTGGGCAAAAAAATTGTACCATATAATTAATACTAACATATATACATATAGAAAGTTATGCAGCTAATCCCAAACCTGTTGGATGAAGTAGAAGAAATCAAAATCCTGAGAAACTCAAAGAACTGTAAGACAGTGCAATATCAAAAGCTTGATAAAGATTGGCAAGCTTAGCTTCATTTTTAATGCTTCTTGCAATAAGAAGATGGCTCTTTTGAATATAGGGTTAAGAGAATGAGGAATCAATGAGGTCGATTGTGGGTTTATACAGCCAAAATGGAGAGTTTGGAAGGAATATCCACGACAGAATATGCTTATTCACGTTGCTCTTGTCATACATACTGCGTGGATTTATCCACCAATTTATGTGTTGGCTTCCATTATATATTTTTGTTCGCTGAAGAAAAAGGAAAGTTTGTATTATTTAAGACATTTCTTAATGTCGACTGCAACCAAACCTTGCGTGGCTGTGAATTTAATAAACAAGCTAAGTTTGAATAACGTAGTTGAACATTTTCGCCTCGTTTGGTAAACAACCAATCAGCTAATTTTTTTAGTTGATGTCTTTGATTGTTTGACTCTTCAAACAAATACGAAAATTATTTGGAAAGTAACAAAAAAAGTTGGCTGATTTAAGATAAACAGTCGAAGATAAAAACGCTACTGATAGCCATCATTTTCATCCATCAACCAAAATTATAATTATCAAAATTCAGTTATACCTTTTAAATTCTATTATTAAGTTGTGTAATATTTCATTGTTTAAATTGTATTCTTAATTAAGTTACAATTAAGTATCACACGGGTCATATTTTTGTTAGTTCTATATATAACAATTTTTAGTAAATGGGACAGCCTAATTGAAATTCCTAAATACCTACATTTTAGGAACATTATTTGTTCTTATAATTGTTTTATGCAGTTATAGGTTAGAAATAAAATGTTGACCTTAAACAAAAATAAAAATAGAAAGAGTTGCATAAAGTTTTTTATAGATGATGAAATAGTACAGGTGAACATGACTTCGCTAAAATCTAAATTATTGTAAGAATATTTAACGAAATACTAATATATATAATATTCATACCCTTATAATTTTTTTAAAGTCATGTCCTTATGAGTTATTTTACACATAAACAACTAATATTAAATATTTAATTTTACCAAACATCTCTAACAAATAGCTAATGCAATCCGCTGATCAAATCAGCTAATATAATCAGCTAGTAACTAATAACTAATAGAATTAACTAACAACTAATATCATTAGCTGATTACTAAACAGGGCCTTTGTTAAGACCTATGAACAAACTTGTTTAATAATTAACTCATTCTAGATGTCTAAATAATTGTGAATATTTTTAACGATGAAGAACATTTAAAACATGCACACCTTGGAAAAAAAGATAACGAGGTAGCAAAATTTAGGTAGAAACTGATATTTAAATTAACTGGATTTTAGCCGTTGAACGCCGATTAAGGATCAAGTGGAAATTTAAATTTCGGTAGTTAGAATACTGCAATAAACAATTACAAGGGTAAGATATGGTCTGCAGGAAACTGTTACACGGCTTTGTCTTTAGGTCTGCAAGACTTGGGTTTGAGAAGGTGATAATGACATGGGTTTGGAAGGAGATTAAAGAAGGCTCGGTCGAACAATGTTGACTAGACAATCGATTCTTTTATGCTCTAATCGTGTATGGATTAACAAGGAACTTTATTAGACAAAAGCTAGCGTAAAGCTTTCAGCCTTATCTGTTCAGTGCAACTCCAAAGTTTCGGTAGTTAGAATACTGCAATAGACAATTGCAAGCTTAAGATATGTTCCGCAGGAACTGTTACACACCTTTGTCTTCAGGTCTGCGAGACCCGGTTTAGAGAAGGTGATAATAACACAAGTTTGACATAATTTACACGCAATTGCGTTAATTTAAAATTTTATTTAATATGCATCTAGACAATAATAACTACGAGTTCTTCTGCTTAAAAACAAAAAGTGCAAAAATAAGATAGAAGTAACACTTTTGGCCGTTCCTCAATTTTGTTATTTTATTCTATTGAGTGTCTTAGCAAAACAAAATTATTAAACTTATTAAGCTTTCTTGAATTTCATCACATTATTTTAAATAAAAATATTAGTTTAATATTAACTTTCTCATAAATGCGCGTAATGTTTAAACTAAAAATATATTTAAAACACCAATTTAGCCTCTCACAAACTCTAAGACTTTCAAACTTAAGCTTCAAATTTTATTTAAGGTTGCTTGGTTTATAAGTTTGAGAATGAATCAGTGATATCAAATGAATACAGATGGTTGATTTTATATTATGATTAAAGGACATATCTTACTTTTAGGCAATGATCCGTACCTTATTAGAGGAATGAGTTTCATCCCTAGGTCTAATTAAGTGGCGTGACACCTCTTGTCACGCCAGTGACAAAAATCTTTTTTAAAATAAAATATAATTAATTAATTATATTATAATTAATTAAATTAATCAAAATATAATTAATTAAAATATAATTAGTCAATTACAATATAATTAATTAATTTAATATAATCAATTAAAATATATTTAATTAATCAATCAAAAAATAATTAATTAACCTAATATAATTAATTAATTAATTAATCCAATATAATTAATTAATCAATCAAAATATAATTAATTAATCCAATATAATTAATTAATTAATTCAATATAATTAATTAAAAATACTTAATTAAAATATAATTAATTAATTATATTATTCTCTTTTTTACAATTAAATATAATTAATTAAAATATATTATAATTTAATGTAAGACACAATCTTAACGCATTTTTATTTATTACAAAATTTAACATATTTTTATTTCTTAATATTTTTAACAAACTAACCATTACCAATGATAATGGTAATTTTTCATTTCTTGTAATTAACCATTATAATTATAATAATTATATACATTCGAATTCTTTATTATATTTATTCTCATTTATATTGTTATTCTCTCGTATAAACTAACCGCCTCTTTAATGTTTGATAACTCTAATTTTTCATATTCCTAGATTATTAAACCTTACAATAATTTAATCTCAATTTCTAGTTACAAAAAGCGAGATAATGGTGAGGAGCAGCAACTGTTGCAGCCTTGAATTTGTTGGACAGTTGAGAAAAAACTCTTTAACACTTAATTTTTCGAGAGCGAGGGAAAGGTCAATCAATTTCTAACATTCCACTGTGATGGAACAAGAGAACAGAGAGCAAAAGTATGGTTTCCGTGATTAATATATAGATATTTGAACTCTCCAATATCGGCCTTTCAAGAGAGTCAAGCTCCGTTATGCTGGTGGTCACTCTCTTTATTCTTATTCTGCATATTCGCAATACAGTGTATGTGTTTTGTAGCCTGATCGTATATACATGCCAACTGTTGGAGTTACTTTTCTGGGTTGGAATGTTGAGTCACTTTGTTATGTTTAGTCTGTGCCATGGTCTTTTCTTACATTTCTTCGTGTTGATGATGAGCAGCTTTGGGTTTCTACTAATTTAGGATTGAGATTAAGTTAGTTTAGGTTTTACTTAATTTGGGATTTGACAATTTTGAGGTTTTTGTTTTAGGGACTAGGCATCAACTGGGATTTGGGGTTCACTTTAGAGATTGGGTTTAGAACTTTTGGAATATAATAGTTAGGGCCGACATGGCATATTTAAATATTTACTGAACAGAGGGGATAACATTCTTGTCTAAATTAATTTATCAAGACGCCAAAACCTCATTCCCTTTGGGTCCAAATAGTTTGACACAAGTACCGTATGAATCCCACGCCCCTCCTCGCTACTATTGCCCGATCGGGGGCCTCGGCCTTCTGGCAGGGGCTCTCCGCCACTTGATCGTATGTTTGCCAGGGGCTGCAGTGAAAGCTTGGCAATGGGAGACAAGTGCATTTCTGGCTAGATAATTGGGCTCCCGGGTGGGGCCCTTTAATTTCGGTAGCGACCAGTCCTATCCCTCCTAGCCTTCTTCCTGCTACAGTGGCGGACTTCACTGATGCGAGTGGTAACTGGTGTTGGCATCTGTTCCAGCAATACTTACCCTCCGTCGCTTGTATGGACATCGCGGAGATTCCGGCTCCAGTTGACGGCCACATTCCTGATACATTGGTGTGGGGCCCCACTGGTAATGGCCGTTTCATAGTGGCTTCCACTTATGATTTAACAGTCGATCGTCCTCCCGCTACTCCTCATGGCACCTGGAATGCCATCTGGAAATGGCCCGGACCGCAGCGGATTCGTTCTTTTCTGTGGCTATTGACCAAAGGCAAGCTTTTGACTAATTCTCAGCGCGTCATTCGTCGTCTCACTGTCGACGACACGTGTCATTTCTGTGGGCAGGAAGAAACCAGTCTGCATACCCTGCGCAATTGCCCGCGGGTGACCGACTTCTGGCGTACGTATCCGTCGACGGTGTTGAGTCCCACATTTTTTCAGCTGGACACGGATCAATGAGTTCTCCAAAACCTTCAGTGCCAAACTCAGTTTAACCAGGTTGATTGGAGTATCGTTTTTGGGGTCGCCTGCTGGTTGTTGTGGCAGTGGCGCAACCGCAGCATTTTTTAGGCCGATTTTGTCTGGCCTACCACTGGTTCCCATATCGTTATGGAATTTGTTAAGTGGATGGAACGGGTTCGGGCCGCGGAGAGTTGTGTTGTGCCCAATCTGGGTATCCCTGTCGGCCAGCTCGTCGGGTGGACTAAACCGGTAGCAGACTGGATTAAGCTTAACTCGGACGGGGCTGTTTCTCCGGGGTCCACCTGTGCCACTGCAGGCGGGTTATTACGTGACAGTTACGGGAGATGGTGTGGCGGCTTCCTTCATCACATTGGTCCGGCTTCCCCTATCACTGCGGAGCTCTGGGGTGTTCATTCGGGCCTTTCTCTGGCTTGGGCACTAGGCTACCGTAAAGTGACTGTGGAAGTTGATTCCTTGGAGGTCATTAACATCCTCTCCTCTTCTGGGTTCGTTTTAACTGATGATATTTTGTTGGTGACAGGTATACGCGGACTCCTCCATCGAGCTTGGGAAGTGCACCTCTGCCACGTATACCGTGAGGGCAACCAGTGCGCCGACAGGATGGCTTCACTTGCTGCAGCTTTTAGTCCTGGACTGCATATTTTGCAAGAGCTGCCGGAGACCATTAAGGATCAATTCCTTCGCGACTTTCATGGCGTTTTGTACCGCAGAACCCTGCGATAGTTAGGATTTTTTTCTTCCTTTGTAGAAAAAAAAATAATGGAGGCCACATCCGCACAATTTGCAAGGCTAACACTAGAATCTCGAGTCTTTGGCCTTTTGTTGAGATTCCTTGCAAGTTTGCTTCGCTAAGGTCTAGTCCTTCCAGTGTTGCAGGTGGATGATTAGATCGATTACAAGTCTTGTCGAACTAATCTGAAACACAAATCAGGCCATATAAATCTAACGCTATCATTAAACTCTATGACCCCAAATTGATAATTTTCTTTTTCCTTGGAAACACCAAATCATCTACATTTGTCCTACGAAAAGATCTACAAATACATAAGCAAGTGCCTAAGTCAAACTAGGATTAGATGGCTTCTGTAAATCAATTCTAAGGAAGGCAATTCGAGTGCGTATTTCACCTAATATAATCAAACATAAGGTAGGTGAATTGCTAGTAAAAGATGAGGTAATTTAAGAATTAAGAAACCAAGACAATGTTTTCTGCAGATTATGAGGCCAGAGACTGCGAGAATCCGATGGATGTTCTGGCATAAGATAAATGATTATTTAGTGCCAGCATATCTAAATTCAATGGTTTTGAAGAAGTGTCGCAATTATTTTATGGAACAGTTGGGCCTTGTCATCTGGTGGCTTCCAAGTTTCATATGGGATCACGTTCTGTGGGGACCGACTTCCATGGAAGTGACTGACAGTTGAGTCTTAACTATATTGTGTTGATTAGTTAGAGGCAGTTTTGTTCTGATCTATTATCAGTAATCTTTCTTTATCTAAAAAGATCTTTTTGGGGTATAATTAGATCCTGCAAACAAGTGTACCTCTTTGTCTTCCATGTTTGATTCACAAAACAGGAAAGCCTCGAGTTCCTGGATCCAGAGCAGGTGGCTCTTCTGATCTGGATATAATCCTGATATGGCCTTAATCAAGGTTTTGAATTACAGTCTACAACCACAATTGTGGCTGTAATATTGCAGTTGTGGTCCGGACTGTTACCTTGATTTGTCATAACTATGCTTGTATTTTGCCTAATTGATTAACATTATGCGGACCAATCATGGAGTTTATAGATACATGGATAGTTTTCTCTTTTTAGTTTTTCCAGAATCTATGAATAATGTACATAAATTGCTGATAGGGAAACAGTGAGTATCTGGCAAATTAAACAGATATGTGTAAATGTTGCTATGAATTTTCATGAACATCTTTTCTATAAACGGTACCCAATAATACTAAAGTCTACATAAAAACAAACTTCAAAACCCTGAAGAAATTGTAAACATTATATGGGATAAACATATAAACAAAGAAGAAAGTTCTAACGGAACAGAGAAAAACAGAGGAATTATTTTATACAGGTAATGTATGTTTTGGGCTCTCTGTTTGTTCGGACCCTCTTTCTCTATTAGCAAACCACTGAACTGTCCTTCTAGCAATACGCAACCAAAGGTGTCTCAACCTTTCCTCCTCTACGTTACGTCCTCCATCTAAGGAAGGCTCTCTAATCATAGTCCTGACATTTCTAAACCTCGAGAAAGCAGTAATTTCAGATATTGATCTTCTTTCAGATGGAGATATACCCCTTGAGGTATCATGAACCGGTTTTGTTTCTTTTGAATCAGATGTAGAAGGTAGAAGCGGAATTGAACTTGGAAGACTTTTGTTAATTGTACTAATCTTGCTTTCAAACAATCTCTTGATTTCCATTTCCTCCTTAATCTTCACAATTTGCCCGTCTTCCAAGGTCCTCATGGCTTTTAACTGACCGTTCTTGGAATCAAGAGCTGAGAATCGATCGCTTGACGAGTGGTTAAGCATTTCCGAATTCAAGTAAATCAAGTCAGAAGAACTAACATTACTCCATCTATTTTTGAGAACGACATCAGAGACAATGATCTCGTGGTGGAACTTGTGTAGGAGTTTCTTGTCATATTGGGTGCATATCTCAGTTTCTTCTTGAATCAACGACTGTTCTTCCTTGTTACATTTCTCAGGATTTCGAAAGCTGTTCCCAATGCTAAGTCTCCACGACCCTTGACGAATTTCCTCTCTCTGCACGAATAGCTCTATGTTTGAATCCTGACGTCCCTCTGATAGATTCATCAGAGATCGCATACTATGTGAATATGCCAAGGTTGCGAGGTCCTCTGCACTGACCTTGCACCTGCAAAGAGGGCAGCTTGAATGTTTACCTAGCCACTGATCGATACAGTCTATGTGGAAGGCATGTCTGCATTTGGGCAACAACCTGAGTACCTCGATATCTTCGAATTTTGACAAGCAGACTGCGCACTCCAGCCCTTGCCTAGACCCTCCAAGTGAAGAGAACTTGAAGAAAGGGAGAGATTCGATCACGGTTTTATCTATTCCAGAGAATCGTGAAGCTCCTGACTGAAGCAGACCAGGACCGTTTTGTAAAGCAGCGTGAAAGGTAGTTCCTCTGTAGCAGAATTTCGCATAGAGTATGAGCATAAAAGTAGCAGAAAACATGATGCAGAGAATTCCTATGACAACGGCAAGACTTGGTTGGAAATTTGACGCAAGATCTTGTGATCCGTCAGCCTGAGGAACGCTGGTCTGTGCTTCACCTCGAATTATCACCAAAAGGAGACTTGCAATGAACAGACTCGAATGATTCATGGGAAAAGACAACAACAACCCAAAACCTTTTTCCCAGAATTTCAATCAGCTCCAACAAGCATTCCGTATCTTTGTATGTATGGTTAGCGAAGATTTGACAAATGGGTTAGGAAGAGCTTGGGGAGGTTGATATATTAAGATGTCACTTCCCAAAATGGCATCTACATGGTTCAAAGTTTCTTGGTTTCTTCTCAGGCTGGTACTTCGTGTCCATATTTGAGAAACCATTTTTATATTCTGCTCCTAAGTATACGACTTTTGATATTCGGTAGTGATGACAAGGTGGAGGAGGGGATCATATAATGTGCGTACAAATTGGCCTAACATGAACAAGCCCTCCCCTCATCCCGACGTAAGATAATAGTTTTCTTTACTAAAATACAAACTCTGGTAACGTAAGATTTATGTCTAATTCGGCATGAACGTCCAATGAAAGTTGAAAACATATTCCTTCGTCTTGTCCTTCATAAGAATCCATGGTTGAAGGTAAGATTTGATTATTACTGCAAAATAAGTAAGGTCAACGTCATTAAATAAGTCTTTATCTTCTCGCAAGTGGGTATTGCTTAGCTGATGTCACTGCAGAGGCCAGCTTACATGCTGAATGAATATATATAGCTTAGCTAAAGGGTTGGAGAAATTTAATATGGTTTGTTACTTTATTATTCTATTAGGATTTGTTACATCAATTTGGCTATACAATAACTTTAATCATCTTCTTCCCACAATCTTCTCCATCCACAGTTTGAGAAAACTCTACATGATTTAGAGAAAGTAAACTTCGATTAATCAATTAAAATTTTGAATTTGGTCACGTTCAAACTAACCAATTTGTCAATGGTTTTGTTAATTATTGGTAGTTTACTAAGTTTGGGACATAAATTGATATAAAATGTTTATTGGTATAATTAATAATAATTTTAAAGTAAAAAATTTTAATAAACAAATTTATAATTTTTATTTTTTGATAATAACTAAATTTATGTGCTTACCATTAATGATACCTGCAATTAGTGACAAACTCAAAAGTGACGTTTTACCTGAAAGGGGAAAGACATTTGTTTAGTTGGCCAGCTGTATCCATTCTGCGCTGTCAAGTTCTATGTACCCGATTATCTACTTCTTTCATGCCCAAAATTGAAACGTCAACATAACGAAGTAACAGACCGTACGCAAGTACCATTCACAACTTATCAAAGGTGTTGACCGGAACGGAAAGTGTTAACAGAGAGGGAGGGAAGAGAGTTCCTGCAATGGATGGATTGGATGTTGTAATTCCAAGCTGTAAGGAATCCGACACGAAATCCGGCGGTGTTTACTGATCATGGCACATGTACCATGATACTAACTGCAAGTTTTCTTCAAATTCAATGACAAAAAAGCTTGGCAATGGCGTGCACTAAAGTCCTTTGCCCATACGACACACTATTGTTTTTGGTTTTTACACTTTGTGTTTAGCCATCTCCGCTTACAAGTTGAGATGAGTTAATTTAATTTTCTTTAAGAGAGTTCATCAAATCATGAAGCAGTTTGCTAACAGATGGTTAGACTCCAGAGGCTACACCTCTCAGACAATGATTTTACCATTCTCAAGCAAGAAAATCATGAAATTGTTACGATCTCAAAACATACTTTATAAGACTGATTACCAGATCAAGATTTTAGGGAGATAAATCATAGTTCCTTTAGAGCTGATATCATCTTCTGAACTTCCATTCACCTGCTGATTACTCGTCTAATCAAATACAAAAAGAATGCCTTCCGCCACTTAGCTATAGGCTAGACTTTTCAGTTTTGACGTAAGAGCCTTGCAAGGAGGAGGGAAATCAAATTGTGATTCTCAAATATTACCATGGGCACAAAAAATGCAGCTGGAATATTATAACATACAACTGCAACGTGTGATTGCAACAATGCGTGAAGCTAACGTTAGCAAACAGAGTAAGATCAAAGAAGGATCCTAGCTCAATGTACTGTCACAACTTAACTTTCTTTGAACAAGGACAACATAGGTGTAGTTCGAAAGAGGGACGACAGTGGACCTCAACTCCGAGCAGAGGTAGTAGGATTGGTACTAGGAACCGTTGCTATATTGGTCTCACTTTCTGACTCCACATTCTCCTCACTTGCATGACGAACAAACTCATCAGGGGCCATGTGAGAACCATGACAAGCACAAACAATTTTTATTTGATCTGCACTATATCTGTAAGTGACACCAGATATAGTCCTTCCATTCAGGCCAGTGGTTGATACCCACGGCAAATTAGGAAATGAACCACAACCCCCGAATTTCACAGCAGCAGCCATACCTAGCTTTATTGCAGAGAAATCAAGCAAGAGACCTTCGGCTGCTGAACATTCAGGGGCATCATTTGCCCTAGGGTCCATGTTACTTCCTTTTACATCATTCTCAGCTTGCAAGGAGGTACCTTCTTCTGTAATGTGTTGTTTTCCATCATTTATGGCATGCTCTAGTTTTCTACCGTTATAATGCGTAGCATCAGATAAGTTTCGAGCCATTAACTGGGCAGCTGCTACATTAACCAATGATGTTAAAGAAAAGTAAAGCGTATGTGAAGTCCTTCCAAAGGAAATTAAACTATAACTCTTAATATATCAATATCAATGATCAATGGTCACTGGACGTCATATGACAACATTGAAGGGTGTAATCCAACAAAACAAGCACACTAAAGCATGGTATCATGTAAAAGGTTGATAATGTCAATTGAGAAAATCTTAAATGTTCTCCACTAGCACACATCATAATTCTTCATGTTTCTTAGATATTTTAATTCTACTAGCTTTACAGACTCTAATCCAGGCAAGCATTACGCAAAACATGCACCATCAGTTGGATCATATAAGACTATGCAGGGTGTTGATGAAAATAAAGGAACACTTTCCTTGAAATTTTTAATTCTTCTTAGATAAGTTAAAACAGATAAAAGCAGTGAGGCGTATACCTTGAGGAATCTTCAATCCATCATTATGCTTCTCTGAGTTTGGTTGACCTCTTCCAAGAGAGGAAGGATGGATCTGTTGAACATGAGGAACAAAGCCCCAGGGATTCTCCTTATCCAAAGTTGGAAGCTGGACAGGTGAATAGCCAAATGTCATAGGCAAATTCGGTGGATTGATGGACTGGGTTCCTTTCTGTTGCTCAGCATTTAAAGAAGGCATCACCTGCATCATGCCGGATAGTTGATTTCCCGAATTGCTGGACACATCAAGAGAGTTGGACTCCTTTGTTGCAAAGGAGTAAGGCATATTCGCTATGTTTATTGGCTGAACTGGAAAAGGAACTCCAAAATTGAAGTTCCCCTGTTTAAATTCATTTGATGTTGAACTATTATGTCTCTTTTGTCGTTCTAACTCCGCAACATTTGAATTTGAAAAACCACGAACTTCCTTTTGAATCTCTGAAGGACCACTAACTCCAACAAATTGTTTGGAGCCATCATCGTTATTAGAGAACAACCTTGATGTTGAGCCCTCAACCTCCGAGTCAGCCACATCTTCATTTTCTGCAGTTGAGCCATCATCTGTTGTTACTGATATATGTGATATTTTCTTGTCGGGTAGATCAGGATACTGAGCATCTCTCTCATGTTTGTTCTTGTTATTTATCTCATCAGATATCATTTTGCGTTTTCTACCCACTTCTGGCCTCTTTTCTTCTTCAGTTTCAGTAGACCTATTACCAGATGAAACCCACAGCATCATGTTGCTAATATTTGCAGAGCCATCTGCATTTGCATTGGACTTGGAAAGATCAACTAAAAATTTTTCCTGGGATTTCGCTGAACTTTGTGATCCAGTACCTGAATCCTGCTTTTGGGTACTGGAACAAAGGAAGTTTTTAAAGTCATCTTCCAGTTTGTTACCTCTATCACCATCGTCAGTCCTATTGTCGGAAGAGCTTCCACTTCTCCCTTTGGATTTCCCAGCTGATATGCCACAACCTAGACCCAAGCTGAGCTCAAGCCCACTCTCATCCTCCATGTTCAGGGAGGAAAGATGCCAATCTGGTTTAGGAATTAGCTTTTCTAATTGTCTCCAATTTGGGAGGTAAGCATCTCCAGTTTACATTCCTGCAAAAGCGTTACCTCATTATTAAAAACTCATTTCCCAAAATCAATCATATTTTGAAGAGTAACATGTTGAAGTACAAGAACTAATGCTACTAAACCAAGTGGAGGCCTTTAAAAAGGAAGTGCTAATGCTTATCAAATCGATCTACTGGCATCTAGCTATCAGCAGCTCAAGGCCACTTGGCATAACAAACTTTATTGCAGGAAAATATGGTACAGTTGTCAAACAAAAGAACTTTATCGCTGTTACCAAAGGTTTCTAACTCAAATTTGTATCTAGAGACAAACAAACTAGTATTTCACAACATTTCAAGCTAATAAATCTAAGAAATGAAACAGAAGGGACATAAGGGGGCTTAAGCAAAATACAGGGGTTCTCTATACATTTTAGAGTACAAAGACTACTACTACTTCTACGGAACTAATTTCCAAGTAAAAGCAAACTTGCAAAGATCTACGATCCAACTGAAAAGACCAAAACTTTGATTGCAGAAGAACAGGACAAGACCAAACTCCGGAAGGACAACAGAATGAAGTACCATAATCGAATTGTTCTTAGCATGGATGTATGGTTTTCTTGAGTGAAAAGCGCGAACTTGACGATAAAGAGCAAGAAATATGTCGAGAAACGAAAAAAAACCCAAATTTCCCTATCCTTTATATTCCTTTCCTAGAAACCTTTTTCTCAGCGAGCAAATATGAATTCCCAGATCTAAACATGATCTGACGAAGCATGCAACCTCGGAAATCAAGGAAATTAAAAATACCCATCAAACTCTATACACGCTGATTGATAGACTGGACCTTAAATAGGCTCATAAATCAAGAACAAGATAAATACTCCAAAAGCCAGACACAGAAAGATCAAAAGTTTACTCAATTCCCACAAATTCATACAGAAAGAGGAAACAAAAAGGGTTACACAACGGAATCCAAATAATTATTAAAAAGAGTGGAAAACAGAAGTAGATAAAACCCACCGAGAAGAGAAGTGATAAGAACAAGTACCTGAACAAAAGATATACAGTGGATTAAACCAAGATTTTGAAGGATTTTCCTTACGCACACAGAGAGGCCTGTGAACAAAGAAACTTCAGGTTAGAAACTTCAAAACTAGTTGGAGCCTGGAGATTTGTTAAAAAAATACTTCTTTCTGCAACATGTGTTCATCGTGTACCTCTTTACTCTTTAGTCGTTCAACACAATTTTGTTAATTCTTTAATTTCTCTAAATTGTTGTATTGTTGTTTGGACACATTCAAGGTGCCATTATATAAAAGTTATTCCTTTTTATTAATACAAAATTTGGTCAATTAACACTTTTATAAGTTATTTATTAATTAGAGTTATTTTCAGCATGTTCAAATTTAAAATCTAAATTATTATAAAATAAGAAATTTAAATAAAAATATATTTTATATAATTATAACAACCAGAGCTAATTTAATTTAATTTTGAAGTAGAAACATAAGAAAATAAATTATTGTGCAAATTTATATATATTTTTTAAAATATTATAATTTCATTTTCAAGTGTTTGGATATTAGAATTTATGCAAAATACGAGGTAGAAGACCTTGAGGTGGAAAATAACTTTGGCTTTGTCGGTTGGTTTTAAGTTTTAACACGTTTGAAAGCACTCCTCGAGTTAACGGATATGAATTACTCACTATTGTATAAAATAAAAGTTATTTTAAAGGGATGCATAATTATTAAAAAAGTTAATGAAATATTTAATATATCTTTATTAATTATATGTTGAAGTGTCTTTAAAATATAATTTGTATAATCTGTGTAATTAAGATATAAAAAAAATAAAAGAGTAATTTTAAAAATAAAATCATAAACATGCATGAAAAGTCACAAACAACACTTATTTTAAATAATTAAAATTCCTCTAATACGATTTTTATTTTAATCATAAAAAATTATGATTTTATCATATTTGGCAAGCAAAGGTACACTTTAGGCTCTTATTTAAGGAGGGAATTAAAACCTTGTTCATTAGTTAATAATTTTCTTTTTTTTTACAACCCACAGAAAATTAAAAATACCTCGTAAAAAATATCATAGGCATATTCATACAACTAAAGAGAAAACTTCACGAATATCATATCAAACTTAAAATTTTTTAAAAAATATCATAACTCAATTTAACGGAACAATCTGTTGCAAAATTACCTAACAAATTAATGTTTTAGTATAGTTAATTACTATAAAATAAAGTCTAAAAATAAGATAAAACAAATCTATTGTATCGGTGAACGAAAATCAAATTAATATATTACGAGCGAGTGACCAAAAATAGAAGTAAACAGAACAAAACTAGACATTCGTTTTCACGATTATGGTCTGAATAACTTCTAATCAGGAAAAGGAATCAGCTATGCTACACAATATAACTAGTGTCATCAATGCTCCTTCAACCTTTTGCTTCGGCGAGTCCTGGTTGGTGTTTGAGACAAAGGTAAACTTCGATGCATGATTGCGAAGCAAAGTTTACCTGTAGAGGGATGTCGAAATGTCCACAAGGTAACGAAATCTCGAAGCTCTTGCAACCCGTGCACCTTCTTAAACGAATTCCAACCTCCGGTCAAGACATAAAATTTAGAAGCCCAAATCCTGAGGATCATATTAAAACTGCTACCATTGATGTCATAAATAGTCACTTCAACTCCGTTCTGGAGATTTTCGTCAGGATTCAGCATTGGCAAAACAAACATCTGGGCGTGTTTCTTGGCTATCGAAAGCCTGCATAGATCATTCCTCACGTCGCTCTCTGTAAGCTGTCTTTCAAAGGGTCTGCTGCGTCTGCATGTGAGAAACACATCACGTAGAGACGGGATTGGAGGGATTTCAGGTGGTATGTACAGTTCCGTTATCTGCCTCATTCGAGGTACTTGCTCCTGCTGGCTTTGGAGCAGCGTTGTAGGATTTGGGTTTCCATTGTTTTGTTGAAGCTCCATGTTGAGAGCAATATTGCCTTCTCGATGAAGTAACACTTGTGCGCCATCTAAGTTGTGCTTTTCAAAGACTTCACGTCTTTCTTTCAATTCCTTTAAAGCAGAAACTGTTTGCTCGTCGAATTTTGTTTGTTTCATCAAAGAAAGAGTCAAGGATGCAAGCCCAACGTTCTTGAGCTCTGCAAGAGTGACCTCTATGGAAGAATCCATTGTTAGAAACTTGACATTAACAAGTTACTTGTAGTATTTATATACGAAGGACGCTTACTCCAACTCAACCTATGTGCATTATCTACAATAAAGGAAGAGATAGGTTTAGAGTGATACACATGATCACTTTTTTTTTTAATTCAATTTACCTTTTAGTATTTCTTAAAATTTTCCTATTTTGTAAAAACAACCTAAAAAAGAAAATCAATCAATTATCCGAAAAGGAAAATCAGAAATTATAAATGTTTGGCTTAATTGAAATAACAATGGCCATTAAATTATTTTTAATTATATGAAAAACATAAATTATGCTTTGACATTAAAAAATATAGTGTTTTGGTTTAACTGAAATAAACAAACATTAAGACGTAGTTATCTGCTAGAATACATAAATATCCTATTGTCTTTTAAGTTTAGTAGGTAAGGTTAAGGGAATTAACAGTTAGAATATCTAACTTAGTAATATAATTTTATAATAATTATATTAAATATAAATTATATCTTAAATCCAAAATTTTAATTACCTCATTTTGTAATAATAATTAGAATTATAAAATATCAATTAAATTAAAATTTTATGCTAAATACCATATATTATGGCGTAAGTACTAAATAGAGGTCAACATTTTTATTGCTGGCAATGACATATTTGGAGTCTACTCGTCAATTTGATCCTCTTAATTAACATATGACTCGGTGATACCCGAGACAAACTCGGATGGTTTCTTTTTTATGATTATCGCTAGATGTGGTTAGCCTTCATATAAGTTGGAAACAAATGGTGAGATTTGTAGAATTCTTTGTCGTGGTGACGGTAAGCTCTGTTCACGAACCAGAGCCTCATACAAGTTAATTTCCAAGTCATTTGAGGAGTGATTACTGGTTACCTGAAGTTTTTACTAGTGTAATACTATCGCATGCCATTTAGAAGGTAGAGATTAACTGAATTTGATGAAATGAATGACAGAAAATCGGAAGCATCTTGAAGCAATGGCAGGCGGAGCTTTTATAGGAGGAGACTGTAAGGATTTCGGTCAAACCTTACCTACCTGTATATGGTCCCTTCGACATATATATGGACCCTTTCATCATGTCCCGTAACTCCCGCATGTGTTTTTGTCGCCTACTTCCTCAACCTTCCGCCCCTGTGATGGACAGTAGGGTATGAAGTGTTGTTTAAAAACTAAATGTTGGTTTTGGTTTTGGGTCGCCGAGCATCAAGAGCACACTTTCGAGCTTGCTTCAAGAAGAGGATAGAAACTAAAAAGCACTTAAAGATCACGAGGATCATCGTCGGCAATGGCTGGAGGTATTGATGGTTTTAGTTATGCTTCCGTTGATGTACATATATATATATATATATATGGTTTTATGCATGTATTCTTACGAAAATTTTTGTATGAGATGCCTGCATGCTGCGGTTTATATTTCAGAGACCTCCAAAGGATTCATCTTTATAAGTATAGTGTTGGTTTATGCCCTACAGCCAATCTCTTTGGTTGTAGTTTAGTGACAAATTATTTAAAGGCATTCTTTATCTTGTACATGTTTAGATGTATATGATAAAGTC
>JANVCL010000008.1:3582637-3596966 GCA_026546855.1 Erythroxylum incrassatum | reverse complement strand
AACACTTGTGCGGCTACGGTGGTTGAGACGGATCGGTTTTAGAAACGGTTCGAGGGATGCATCAAGATCAAGATCAAGATCAAGCTTCAGAATAAGGTACGAATTAAATTTCGCTTTATTATGATTCGTATTAATCATTTTATAGATTTAAATAGATCTTAATTTTCGGGAAATCAAAAATCACGAAAAAATTTCGTGATTATTCCGCTGCGGTCGGATCAGATCCAGTATAGATTTCCCAACATAGAGGATTACTAGTTACTTCATCTTTGCTTGTATTCTTGGATCCACAGGGGTTCACTTTTCGAATATAACGTTGGAGTTTAAGGTCAAATCTCGCTTCCAAAAAGTTATAGGGTCATTTTCCACGTACGAAACAGTGCCACTTATTAGGATTCTATTGATTGGAACCCAATTGTTGATGTTGATCAAACTTTTAATTGGTTTCAAGTGGAGTGACTTCCATGGACGATTTCCTAAAGAAAATTTTCCCGCATGTCTATCGAAGGAAGCATGCACATCTGAAGGAGACAGATTACTGTAAACAGGGGCGGATGCACACTGCCCCCAATTTTTTCAGAAATATATATATATAAATATTATTATTTTAAATTTTTTATTCAATAAAATAAAATTTACCCCCACTCAAAAAAATATTTTTATTAAAATTTTGCCCTCATTAAAAATAAAATTTTATCCCCATTCAAAAAAATTTCTGGATCTCTCCTAACTGTAAATATGATGATCAGATGCTCACACTGTTCACGTCCTCGTATTTTGCGGCTCTTGTTTCTACATTTGGAGCCTCCTATGTAACCAGAGCTGGTGGGAGGAGAGCTAGCATCATGGTTGGTGCAGCCGGTTTCTTCGCTGGAGCTATTGTGAATGCCTTCGCATTGAATATTCCTATGCTAATTGTTGGCCGATGCTTGCTTGGAGCTGGCAAGTCGGTGCACTGCTTCAACTTTCAGATTTCTTTTACTTCTTTTAACCTTACCGTATTCTGCTATTTAACACCATTTACGACAACATTCTTGTAGGCAGTTCCGTTGTACCTCTCGGAGATGTCACCGCCAAATGTCCGAGGAGCAGTTAACCAACTGTTTCAACTCACAACATGCTTGGGCATTCTGATAGCTTACTTCGTAAATTTCGGAACAGAAAAAACTCCATCCATGGGGATGGAGGCTATCTCTGGGGTTAGCCACAGTACCTGCCACAGTAATGTTTGTCGGAGGCATTTTCCATCCTGAGACTCCCAACAGTCTTGTGGAAAGAGGCCGAATAGAAGAAGGAAGAGAAGTTTTGCAGAAAGTTAGAGGGACTAAAAAAGTTGATGCTGAGATTAATATCTTATTGAGGCAAGCAATGCAGTTAGAGCCATCAAGCATCCATTTGCGAACCTTCTAAAGAAGAAGAATCGCCCCCAGTTGGTAATTGGAGCATTGGGAATCCCTGAAATTCAACAGCTTACCGGCAATAATTCCATACTCGTCTATGCACCAGTCATCTTCCAAAGCTTAGGATTCAGCAACAATGTCTCCTTAATTTCATCTGCGATTACCAACAGTGCACTTGTCATCGGTGCGCTGATATCGATGTCTTTAGTTGACAAATTTGGCAGGCGAGCATTCTTCCTCGAAGCTGGGGCTGAAATGATCTTTGTCAACGTAACTCAACCGATCCTTTTTCGTATTCAACAGTGCATCCAACAATACTTATATATCTTCTTCAATTTTGCAGGTAGCCGTCGCAGTGATATTAGCTTTAAAGTTTGGAAAAGGTGTGATACTGTCAAAAGGAATCGGAATCTTCCTCGTGATCCTCGTTTGTATTTTCGTCTTAACTTATGGAAGATCTTGGGGACCTCTGAGATGTTTGGTTCCAAGTGAGATCTTCCCCTGGAGATGAGGTCAGCAGGGCAGAGTGTGGTGGTTTGTGTGAACATGATCTTCACACCATTATCCTTGGAGCACTGTGTCACCTTAAATGGGGAATTTTCTTATTGTTTGCGCGTTTGATTCTTATCATGAGTGCATTCGTCTTCTTCCTCTTGCCAGAAACAAAGCGGGTTCCGATCGAGGAGATGCATGTACTCTGGGAAAAGCACTGGCTCTGGAAGCACACAGTGAAGAATGACGATGCTATTGAAGAACCGGATCGATCAGGACGGTGACAGGCTAAATCGAAGTATTTCTAATGAATTTGGAGTGTTAGATGTTCTTTCTTGCTCACTTGACCTCAACTCCGTAAGGATTAGTTCAACAAATGTTAGCTTTTCGTAGCCCGTACCTGCCCAAGTTCAATACTGTATTAAAGTGGTCTATATTTAAGTATTAAGTTATGCATTTTTCTTATATATAAATCACTCCAATATTTTAATTGAGATTTCTTATTTTTTAAATCATTTAAATATATTTTAATTCAATTTTATTTTTTACTATGATTCTTTTTCTAGAATATTCGACAGCGTTATATTATCATTATTATTCAAATATTGGGCAAAATCATGTTAAATTCTGTAATTTTTTGAAAAAGAAAAGTGGTTTATTTATAAAAAATTCTTATAAATAAGGGAAAGGGGTTTGCTACTCATGAAGCGGCGTCGTTTCCTGTACTTGGATAAACCGGTGTAAGAATGAAGCCACTTGATACTTCTAAGACTGTCTAATCTTTTTCAATTAAGTATTAACATTTTATTAAATAAAGATGATAAATACTTTTAACTTTTTTTTGTATTTTAAGTAACATTTTATTATATTTTACATAATAATACCAATAAATTCGAAAATTTAACGTCTTTCTATACTTTTAAAAAAATTGTTATTAAATTAAAAGATACACAAAAATTTAATACAAGGGAGGGAGGGGGGACAAAGGTGACGTCATGTCATGTAGTTAAAGCTAAAAAGCTGGCGGTGGAATGGATATTGGGCACCGAAGTGTCCACTGATAATGGTGGAACGGTCGAAAGGCTTTGAGCTTTGGAGTTGTTAGGTCCTCTGGTCAATGTCTCAACCTCTTCAGGTACTGCAATTTCAATCATCTTAGCTTCCTTACTTGGCAGTTTCTTCTTAAGTTTTCTTATGCTACTGGGATACTGTGAATCATGTGAAGAAACTTTCATGAATATTCATTGTCTGGATGTTCATAAAGAGAAGAGTGCGCTTTAAAGCTTGCAGTAGTTCTCCCCTTGGGTCCTTTGTCAATCTTCGTTGACCCTTTAAAGAGATTTGTGATGTTGAGTGTTGAGGGTTTAAGCTGGGTGTTGTCCTTTATCACCCTTTTTTGTTCTTCTTCTTTTTCCACCATTCCAGATGTTATTCATGTAGTTTTCAAGTTTCTGTGACGAATAATTGGCTGTAATTTCATCAAACTTTCCTACTTTGTTTTTGTTTTAGACGTTTGCTATATACAAACAAATCTGCTTATTTTGGTGATTGTTCTTAAATATCCCTTTTCCATTTTTGGCAGCTCATGATTCCAAAGCAGGACGCCTTTTTGAGGGCTGTTGGTTCTCTGTCTTGCAATTGACTAGCCGATCTTTACCTTGTTTCATTGGAGATTGTCAGGCCTAAATCTTATGGATATTCCTGCTGCATTTGAGAGGTTATATCTCAGTGGATTATGGAGGTTGCTGCGGTTTGTTACTATGGTTGTCACTGTTTTCGTTCTTTTCCAGATTTTTGTACTTCCACATGGTAAAATATGGTCTCTATCACCAGCGAACAGGAGTCTAGTAATTTCATTCGTGAAAAACACTACCATTTCCAACACGTTAGAATCAATTGAAATGTCAGAAAATGATACTTATTCATCCAATAAGGAAGCAGAATTTCTTGATGAAATTGAAACAGAATATAAAGACCAGAATTCCAATTTGGTGTCCAGTAAAAATGAGAACGATGAGTTTGCTTTGAAGGTAGCTGCAGAACATGGACAAAGTTCTATGATGGGTTACGCTACTAGCACAAATGATACCTCCATTCAAGCAAAAGGTATGGAAAGTAAATATAGTCACTCCAATAAGGTCATGCAAGTGGTAAATATTGAAGCAGTATCAGGTTTAATGATTGGAGGAGCTGAACGCCGTACTAACATCTGGCCTGCTGAATCAAGAATTTCTTCAAATAGCAAGGAGAACATGGGTGGAGATTCAAGAGCCCAGCATATATTATCTGTTAATCTAAGTTCATCTGTCAGTGATTTCTCTGTGAAAAAAGAATCTGCAAATAATAAGCTGCTGACAGCTTCACTTGCTATTTCTTCACCAAAGAGGTCAGTGAGACAGCCAACATCAATAACCCAGATGAATTCGTTATTACATCGGGGCTTTGTTTCTTCTCATTCTATGGTACATTTTAAATCCGTTTAAGTAGTAGACATTGGGGCATGTTAAATGCACTATGACTTTCCTTTTTTTGTTGGTTACAGAGGCCGTGGCGTTCTTCTGTACGTGATCTTGAAATTCTATCTGCAAGAGCGAAAATAGAAAAAGCTCCTGTTATGAGAAACATTCCAGGACTTTATGCTTCTGCTTTTCGAAATTTTTCTGTGTTCAAAAGGTGAGCCTTTTTAGTTTCATTGCTCTAATCCCATGCATTCATGTCTAATTTGTCTGTAACTTTTTTACTTTATAGGTAGTCCATATTATATTTTTGGCAGTGCCATATCCTACAGTTTTAGGGGTACCATATGTGTTGAATAAGAGTTTTATTCCATACATTTTCCAGTCATTTTCGTTAATTCTGCCACCTAGTTAAAAAAAAAAATTTGTTTAACCATATTCTAGCTCTCCTTTATATTTCAAGTAATTACAAACCTAAAGAATTCTGCTGCCTATAGTTGATGCAACTCTATTTTAGGGGGATAACATAAGCTAATAATAGTTGCATCTTTCTTCCAAGCTTCGTGGTTATGCACATTTTAGATGAAGCAGGCAAATCTGGTGCACGGTTTCATCTATATTTTCACCTACAAATATTTGTTGAGTTGTTTGTTTCATGGAATATATGTAGCAGTCCCAGTATTTTGGTGTCTGAGTTGGAGGATATTGATATTGTTCTGACCCCGTGGGTAAGTACATTGATTGCCAGATCATGAACAAACAGCTTAGTAGAGTGACCATCTGTGTATTCTCTTATACTTCATCTCTGGCATACCTTGGAGAATATTTACTATAGCTGATTGAGCTTGGACTTAAATGGTTGTCATGTTCAGGAGACTGAGCTTGAATTTAAATGGTTGTCATGTTCAGGAGTTATGAATTGATGGAACTAATACTGAAAGTTTATACCTACAAGGAAGGAGAGAAGCCTATATTTCATCAGCCAAAGATGAGGGGGATATATGCATCAGAAGGATGGTTTATGAAACTAATGGAGGGAAGCAAGAAGTTTGTTGTTAAGGATCCTAGGAAAGCTCACTTGTTCTACTTGCCATTTAGTTCAAACGAACTACGAAGGGCACTATTTGGTCAAGAATTTCAAACCCCAAAAGACCTTGAACAATATTTGAACAATTATGTGGGTTTAATTGCCAAAAAGTATAGTTCCTGGAACAGAACAAGAGGAGCAGATCATTTTCTTGTTGGCTGTCATGACTGGGTATGTTTCCAGTTCCTTTTGTTTAACAGATTTAGGTTTATGTTTATATGATTGCCAAATGGTTAATGCTAAAACTTTTACTTTTAAAGCAAGCACAATTTGTGTCAGTCCTTGAGCTTTGACTAAGTGCCAATGATTAGTATTTGATAAATTTATGATCATCAAACCGCACTTGCCTTGTTTCAGCTATGGATGTAAGAGTCATTGAGTTAATACCATTTCATCACCTTCAGAAATTTGAAAATGTTATAACCATAAGTGAAGCTGTGTAGTCGAACTGTTATAATTGAGCTAAAGCATATCATGCAGCCTTTGATTATATGTAAAAACTCATTTAATGTCCAATTGATTTTAGGCCCCAAAATTCACAAGGCAACGTATGGTGAACTGTATCAGATCTCTCTGCAATGCAAATGTTGCTAAAGGCTTCAAAATAGGCAAGGACACTACACTTCCAGTTACGTACATACGATCTGCTGAGATCCCTCTAGAATATGTTGGAGGGAAGCCTTTGGCAGAAAGACACATTCTGGCCTTCTTTGCAGGAGGTATGCATGGTTATTTACGACCAATCCTGCTATGGCATTGGAGAAATAAAGAGTCCGATATGAAAATCTTTGGCCCCATGCCTCGTGATGTTGAAGGCAAAAGAACATACAGAGAATATATGAAGAGCAGCAGGTATTGCATATGTGCCAGGGGCTACGAAGTTCACACCCCTAGAGTTGTTGAGGCCTTATTATACGAGTGCATTCCAGTCATCATATCGGACAATTATGTGCCTCCATTTTTTGAGGTATTGAACTGGGAGGCATTTGCTGTGTTTGTTCAAGAGAAAGACATCCCAAATTTGAGGAGCATTCTGCTCTCAATTCCAGAGGAGAAGTACCGTGCGATGTATTTAAGAATTAAAATGGTGCAAAAGCATTTTCTTTGGCACAAAAATCCTGTGAAATATGATCTGTTCCATATGATCCTTCACTCTATTTGGTACAGCAGAGTTTTTCAGGTTGGGAGCAGATGAAGCTGTTAAAAAGGCACAGATGTTCATGGTCCTGGATGCAGAAAAAAAGTGACAGGAATTATTTTGAAGTGCTGGAACAAGCAATTATGGCTTGCTGGCCAATATTTTTGCATCCCATGGCAACTTGGCAGACACATTTCAAGGAAAAACAAAAAAATAGGGACCATTTTGAGCATTTATGGGTGGCCAACCATGATATTCCCTCGTGCTAATTCACATATTAATTTTTCTCTTTCACCATAATGCTTGATCTAAATCTGTAAATGGAATCCCCTAAAACCCTCTGGTTTGTTTTTCTGAGAGAATTGTATTTGCTGATGCATTCATAGTAGCTTTCTGGTTGTGAATAATCTTACACATCATTTGGCTACTGAACCATCTCCATAACCAAAATGTAGTAATTGAAATTCTGAAGTATTATTCAATATTTAAAATAATAAATTGATCCAATCGGTTTAATCGTGAAAATTTTGAATTAGTTTATTTTTCAGTTTAAATTATTTTAATAATTTCTATTGTTAAAAATATATATTAATTAATTTGTTAGTTTTGTAAATCAAATACTTTTTATAAATTAAAAGAAATAAACTCATTTTTATTTACCAATTTTTTAATTAAAATTTAAATATTTTGATAAATAAATAAATAAAATTTTTAGTTAGAATTTAAAATTTTTGATAAATAAGGATGACCATTTTTAACCATGTATTTATTTTGTAATTTTTATTTAATTGCTAATAATTTTTGATAATTTATTATCGACTAAATCTTTTAACCTTAAAAATATTTTGTGTATCAATTTAAAATTTTGGTTTGAGTTTTAAAATATGAATAAGTTAAATAAATACTATTTTGGAATAATTGTGATTTTTATTACTTTAGCTTTGACACTTAAAATATGAAAATTTTTAAAAATTAAACTTTGTTTCTATTGCTGCTTTTTACGCAATTTAAATTTAATGGAGAAAATATCAGAATATTAATGCAATGTTTACGGCTAATAATTACATTCACTAGTACAACCGGTGAACTGGTCCTCACTCTTTAGAACGGTAAAGCAGATTCGCGAGTAGTGTTACTTTTTTTTTTATACCTTTTCTGTTACGTAATTCTCCTCGAAGATATGTTCGGGATCTGTTTTTCACGATACGTTGTATAGTTGTTATCTTTTTTTCTTTTATTAAAAAAATTTATAAATGGTCATCTAATTAGATGGTTGGTTTTAGTAATTTTAGTAATAATTGATATCAGGACTGATCGTCCGAATATTCAATTCTAACGATCCAATCTAATTATTTAAGAGAACCAACCTCTCTCTGTCTTAATAAATAAAAGCATTTAAAAAACAAGGAACAGTTGCTGATCAATAATGGCGACCACCGCCAAGTACGGACGTGTGGACGAGATGAGCTGGAATAACAGCAAAAATGAACAGTGATTTCAAGGGAACGGATCCATATCCATCCCTAATAAATTTTCTTTTTTCAAAAAATTTAGAGATCAATGGCTGAAATTAAAGAAAAACAGATCATGAAGAAAATTTGTTTTTTATATATTAAATTTGTAACTTTCTCTTTTTCATTTTCCCTTTTCTTTTCTTTTAGTAACAGAATCTTCCATTCCATGTCCACCCTGATAATCTCTTTATTAAAACCAAAATCAGAGATTTTAAAGGTTTCCATCACAAGCTAAAAAGTTCAGTACTTTCTTCCTCTTCTTCTTGTCCGTTTCTTGCTTCTGGTTACTCACTTAGGAGGTTTGTTAAGAGCTTCTTTGACTTGTCAGCTTGTTTTGCTTGTGCTTAATAAGTAGCCATTTGCTTGGCTGATGAGAAAATGAAATTGGCATGCTTTGATTTGTACTTGGTTTCTTGGCTACCAAATACTAAAAGTTCATTTCGTGATTATGTTCCGGTTTATTGTAAGCAATGAATTTCAGTAACAGTAGTAGATAGTGATATATTTCCTTTGTCTGATTATTGCAAGAAGTCTCTTACTCATTTTTTAATTTCTCCGAAAAAAAAAAGTCTCTTACTCTGTTCCCTGTAATGGGGGTTGTTTTTTTCTTTTTTTCCTGGTTTTAGCTTTTACTTCTCTTTGCAATTCTATCTTGTTCTTTCTAAGTGAGTCTACGCTTCTATGTTCAATATTTACTAGCTCCATTTATAATTATGATTGCAGCTGGCTCGAAAGTGTTCAGCTTTATTACGATCGTTGGTTTCAACTTCAAAAGAGTATCACCACGCTGCCTTCTGAACCTTATAACTATTACTTTTGATTCCAAGTTCAATTGCACAATTTTTTCTCTTGCTGCTATGGATTTTTGTATGCATACTTGCTTTATTTTCCCCTTCATTTTCTGTTTTTATTGGATTCTGACATTTTGGTAACCTGTTTTGGTTAACTTCGTTATGTAGCATTCAAAAAAATGGGTTAGTTCCTTCTGAAGATGGGTTTGTAAGTTTGGGATTTTGTGCTAAACGAGTGAGTTCGCTGGCATGGAGTTCTGCATTCAACTGCATAAGAAAGCGCCGAGATGGCTGCTTTTGATAGTGATTATAGCTATCACTCACTCACTGTTCCAGTCCCTATTGCTTCCATATGGGAATGCCCTTCAATCTCTGCTTCTCCGTACCAACAATCGAGCATACGATGAAAACATCCTCTCACTTATGCAACCTTCTGCAAATTCTGTAATGGTTCGAAACACTCTTGCTTTTGAGTCATCAACCATGTCAAACTTTTCTGTACTTGCTGAGGTGGTAAACGATTCTACCATAATTGGAGTTATTGGACATAGTGTGGCATCCAAAAGAAACAATGGCTCAACAGAGGATGCATTTTTATCTGAGGAAGAGAGGTTGGGCAATCCCGCTGAGCTTGTGGATGATGGAAAAATTGATGATGATTTTGAACCTGAGATTGTCATGACTGAAGATGAGGCCTCTGTATTACAAAGTGCCAAAATTCAACAGAGTAATTCCGACTTGGAATTTGTAAATGTTGCACCAAAGATAAACAACGAGTCAACAGAGAAAGCTTTTGCATCTTATGAAGAAAGGCCGAGTAATCCCACTGAGCTTGTAGGTGAGAGAGAAGTAGATGATGATTTTGTATCTGAGATTGTGATAGCTGAAAATGAACCTTTTATATTAGAAAGTGACAGAGGTCAACATAGTACGTCTGACTTGGAATTGGTAAATGAAGTTAGAGATGGCCCAACGTTTAACGAGAGTATGAAAACAAACTCTGAAACTTCATCAGATGGTATGCTATTGGAGGACACAAGCCCAGCTCATATGGAGGTTGAGCTCGTAAGTACTACTTTCAGATCCCCTCCAGTAGGAAATCTAACTTTGGCAAGAAAGGTCACCTATTTGAAGCAAAATGAGACTTTCAGTAATTATACTGTTCCACTGAATTACCATGAAAGTGTGAAAAATGTTTCTGCTGTTGTTAGTAATTTTAGGAAGAGAAAAATGAGGTGTCAGATGCCTCCAAAATCGATAACAACGATGGATGAGATGAACCAAATACTATTGCGACACCGTCGGTCCTCACGTTCAATGGTATAACCTGGTGTGCAATAGCATAATTTTTTAGTTCTCTATTTTTGGAAAAAAATTCAGCATTTTGTATTTGAATGCAGAGACCAAGATGGTCCTCTGCCCGTGATCAGGAGATATTGGCTGCAAAGATGGAGATTGAAAACGCTCCTATCTTGAAGAATGATCAGGATCTGTATTCTCCTCTATTCCGAAATGTCTCAAAGTTTAAGAGGTAAGCCTAGTTAAGGGCATGGATAACTAATGCATTAAAGGTTTCTAGATGAATAAATTTTTTAAGCTGTATATATTGTGAAAGTGAAAACGAAAGGAAACGAAAGGGAAGAGAAGAAAAGTGTGGGTGTGAAAGGAAATGAGGAGCTAGTTGCATGCATCCCTTTGTTAAATTGTAAATGAGAAATACGAGGAGGCAATTTCTTTGTTCCACCTATATTTAGGGACCAAGTTGTTGAATCAATATAAAAACATATGTTAGTCCAACTGTTATCTTTGCCACTGAAGTTCAATATGTTTATGAAATGCTGTTGAAATTTAACAGAGATGACATGTTTGGTTTGAGCTGTGGCTTAGATGAGGTGAATTGTTCTTCATCCATCAGTCAACTAAAATTGGTCTGGCAATTCTGATATTAGGTTGTGGCTAGCATAGAGAATCAGAGAACTGAGTTGTTTGACTTCACCAATTACCTGAAAAATAAATCTCTTGTGGTCTCATCTAATTGAATAGCCATTTATAGTTCTCCTTGATTCATAGTTAATATTATATCCGCTTGTTCTCTAGTGCAGTCTAATGCTAGAATTTCCCTAAGTAGGTGTGAATCAGAGTTTAAACATTGCACTTACAGGAGTTATGAGCTCATGGAGCGTGTACTCAAAATCTACATCTATAGAGAAGGGAAGAGACCAATATTTCATGTACCCTTTCTGAAGGGGCTGTATGCTTCAGAGGGATGGTTTATGAAACTGATGCAAGGAAATAAGCATTATGTTGTCAAGGACCCAAGAAAGGCTCACCTCTTTTATATGCCATTTAGTTCACGAATGCTACAGTACACCCTTTACGTACGCAATTCTCATAATAGGACAAACCTACGGCAACATTTAAAGGAATACTCTGAAAAAATTGCAGCTAAATATCGGTTTTGGAACAGAACAGGTGGAGCAGATCATTTTCTGGTTGCTTGCCATGATTGGGTAATGTATACTTTGTCTCCTTTCTTACTCATACTTGCTTATGAAGCTTGGTATTATCGTAGATACTGACAATATTAAGAGGTGGATGGAAGTTTAGGGATTCTAAAAGACAGATACCCTTGAAATGATTCAACCATAATAGGCTAAGGGAATGAGTCTAACAAAACTACTTGTCACAATAACATCTTGTTTATATCTATTCTCTTTTGCTAACTGTTCATGTTTTATACTGCTTGAGTTTACCAGGCTCCATATGAAACGAGGCACCACATGGAACACTGTATCAAAGCCCTCTGCAATGCTGATGTTACTGCAGGCTTTAAAGTAGGGAGGGATGTCTCTCTTCCTGAAACATATGTGAGGTCAGCTAGGAATCCTCTTAGAGATTTGGGAGGAAAACCAGCTTCTAGAAGAAATATTCTTGCTTTCTATGCTGGAAATATGCATGGCTATCTACGCCCGATCTTGTTGAAGCACTGGAAAGACAAAGACCCTGATATGAAGATTTTTGGTCCAATGCCTCCTGGTGTTGCTAGCAAAATGAATTATATCCAACACATGAAAAGCAGCAAATATTGTATCTGCCCTAAAGGTTATGAGGTCAACAGCCCACGAGTGGTTGAAGCAATCTTCTATGAGTGTGTACCTGTAATTATATCTGATAACTTTGTCCCGTCGTTTTTTGAGGTCTTCAATTGGCAGGCATTTTCAGTAATACTAGCAGAGAAGGACATTCCCAACCTGAAAGAAATATTATTGTCAATACCAGAAGAGAAGTATCTTAAGTTACAACTTGGGGTCAGAAAGGTTCAACGACATTTTCTTTGGCATGCTAAGCCAATGAAGTATGATATCTTTCACATGACACTCCATTCAATTTGGTATAATAGAGTTTACCAGATAAAACCTAGATAACGTGTCTCAAGGAGCAAGCAGATGAGAAACAGACACCGAAATGTAAATGAGAACAAAATCTTACCTTCTTTTCTCGGTCGAAGATGCAGAACGAGGATCTTTGTTAGCTGTGACAAGATCGTTTGAAGAAGCTTGTGTTGTATGAGAAAACTGGGATTTCTGCCGTACATATCTTCCTGTAAAGTTTTCTTGTAGATGAACTCAAAACATTGGTAGAGCTAGATGCTGTACTGAGGTGTTGCATCAATCATCAAATCGTGGGAGCTCTTGTTAAGTATTCTACTTATCTTGACTGATAATATTTAACTAGACTACACAAATGCCCTTAGTACATTTGATTACCTCAACTATGTAAGATGACCAGATTGCTACACTTAGAGAGTCCTAGCTGAAAAAGTTCTGCGATACCGTTGTAAAAAACAACCTAAACCTTGCAAGATCTCCTTTTCCTCACTGGAACGGGCCATGTACTTGGCAAATTCCATTTGAGTCAGCAAGTGGCAACATATGTTTGAGTGCCATTTCCCTGCTGTTGGAATGCCCACTTGCTCTGTTTTCCCGATTTTTCATTTTCACGTATTCATTATAAAGTGCAAAGCACAAAGACGACACATCCTACTTCAATAGAAATTGGAAGCCCACTCCAGACAAGCACATGTTCGTTACTCAGTAACTCTCGGTTTTCACGTAACCTCAACTAAAAGATCTCAATTTTGGAACTGAACTCTGTTTGAGTTTCCACTTAGTAGATTTCTGGGGTAAACCCAAACAGGGCACGTGTCTGTGTTCCTGTCGGACAATCTTCCAGGCGTCCCGCCATCATATCCACACTTTGCTTACAGTCTAAACTTTCATCATAATCTATTGCTCCACTCCGTTTCATGATTCCTCTTATTCGGTCGCCACTTTTTCCCATATATGTATTTAATGTGCCCTTTTCTTCTTTTTATCCAATTCTTGATCCTTTTTCTCCTTTTCTTTTCTTTTGAATTTCAAATTTTCAAACTTTTTTATTGTTTCCTTGGGAATGCGTGCTGCTCAAGATACTCGTCACTTCCTTCCCTCTATAAATTGAATGGGTTCAGATTCTAAAGGATTATCTGTCTCTGGGTTGTCCAACTTTGATCTTGCAGATTGTGTGGCGTTGGCCTCCGTTTGGCAATCTCATTTGTGTCAGCTAGTTTCGTGGATTCGGGATTTTGTAATTTTGCATTTCTTGTTGGATCAGACGAGTGGTTTGATTTGTTATAGTTGATCACAGGTTTATTCACCCAAAGTTCTTATCTGGATCTTATAGATTTGGTTTTGAGTTTGATTTGCAGTGTTTGTGACGCGAACCGTGCAAGGATTGACGTCGATGTGATGATGTTTTCAATAGGTATTTTTGTTTTATGAGTTTTTGACCTAGAGGAATTAAAAAGGATAGATATTTGGAATTCAACAAACAAGAAAATAAAGATACGCAAGGTTTGATTTCTATGACATCTCTTGGAAACTTGTTCCAAGCAATCTCGATAATCAAAATAAAACCCAGAGACCAACAATCGATACGCTACAATTGAGAAAACAATTGATAAGTGAAAGGTGGTTCGAAAAGTAATAAGAACAAGAGAATAATGTTCTCCCTAAAGCCGACGACACTCAAATAATATGATCTGATGAATTCTAAAACCCTGAAACATAAGTATTTATATCTAGGTTAAATAATAAAAGGTTGGGTTAAAATACATGAAAGCCCAAAATAAAACGAAGTCCAAAATTAAATAATTAGGTCTGATTCGTGTCTTCAAACTTCAAGTGTATCCGGTCCAAGGATTTGAGTTAAATGGATTAGTTTTAGCTCAATTCCATTAAACTCTTCTCCAATAGGTTCGGAGTTCGCCATCTTCTCAAGATTCTTACTCCTGCTCACATCAGTCCCTCCCTCCTCAAGAAGATTCGTCATCGAATCTGAATTCATATCAAAAGAAGAAAGATCAGTAATATTAAAAGTTGTAGAAACAGAATACTCACCTGGTAGGTCAAT
>JANVCL010000008.1:3568215-3582537 GCA_026546855.1 Erythroxylum incrassatum | reverse complement strand
AGATGAATGATGCAAGGGAATATATTGCAAATCTTCTTGTATTACGATAAAATGCATAGTTTATTGTGCATTTAACTATTTCAACTTGAATATTTTTTTTAGATTATAACATTATTTAACTTTTTTGCATATTTTAATATTTATTTCTCATATTAATTTTATTTCTTATAAGAAAATGAGACATCTCTTTAAATTATTTCCTACAAGATGATATTTTGCATATTGGTATACTTTAAAAATTATTTAGCATAACTAATTTTATTGTAAAATAAAATATAGTTAAAATTAATAAAAGTGCCTTTTATTTTTATGTTGCCAAACAGTCTATTTACTATATGAATTTTAAAAAAAAAAGCTGTTTTTTTAATTGACAGCCAAGCAGTCAACTAGCTTTTAAAAAAGCTCTTCTCAGAAAAGCTCAACTGACAAAAGTTCTACTGATAAAAATTCTACTGACAAAAGCTAACTTAAGAAGGTTACCTGAGAAATATAAAACTCTAGCTTTTTTCTTGGTTTCTGCGTGATTGAATCAATAGCTTGGGAAGCACAAACTTGTAGTTATTGGATTAGTTGAACATTTATTCTTAGAAAATTGTGTTTCTTTCATTTCAGCCATTCAAGATGAAGATTGAAGTGAAGCAGTTGCCACTAAAAATGGCTTGCCTGGAGTATTCTTGAGGATTGATCTTTTAATTCAGCAATAAGAGATGATAGAAGCTTGGGTTTGGAGACTTGAGTTTGATGATTGAACTCGAGCTTGGGCAAACTCGACTCAACTCAACTTCATGTTTGACTAAAACGATGTAGTTTTGCTAGCTTGAGTTAGACTAATTCCGTTCTTTCGGATTGGGCCAGCTCTTAGGTCTGAACCCAGACCAAAGTGTGATAAAATTAAACCTTACTCTATTCGTTTTGGACCGGGTCAAAATGCAAAGTCCAGAAACATATCAAGAACTATTTTGGACCACAATCAGCGAAACGTCGACGTCTACTTATTTCGGCTCTTGACGACATAAGTCCAGGAAACTTACCGCAGAGTCATGGACGACGAGCCATGGGAAGAGTCGCTCGACCTTGACGATTCCGACCTCGCATCCCTCCGCCACCAAAACCACCGGCCACCCACCACTACGGCGGAGACATCCACCGTGGCCTCTCTCCCTCAACCATTTCTCCGACCCTGTTCAGTTCTCCCTCTGCCCTCCCAAAACCGCCAAACTTTATCATCTCCAAACCCTCCTCCTCGCCTCATCCCTGGACCCGCCGGAGTCGTGCAAGCCGCCATGAAACGCCGTAAACATCAAATTGAAGACCCAATTCCAACTCAAGAGTACATCAAGCGGGCTGTTGAGGACGGCGTCGGCGACGAGGACGACGATTTCAGCCGCGGCCCGTGGCTGGCCTCCGTGGACTACATTCGTCGTCAAGGCTTGGTGATTGACGGCGACGGAGCTATCGGAGTCCCATTGAGTGCGATAAAGAACGGAGTGGTGAATTTGGATGATAAGGTGACACAAGTCGTGGCTATTGTCAAGTCTTGTAAACCTAACGGACTTGGCGATCTGATGGTGACATTAAAAGATCCAACTGCTAGTATTGACGCCAGCGTCCATAGAGGAGTTGTCTCCGACAATGAGTTCGGGAAGGACATATCTGTTGGAGCCGTGATGATACTAAAAAACGTTGCCATTTTTGCACCTACTCGTCATGTACATTACCTGAATATAACTGTAAGGAATGTGGTAAAAGTGATCTCCAAGGACGGTGGAGGTTTGTCGACACAGAGTGGTTGTTCTGCTACATTGAAGAGCAAAGAAGGTGGTGATATAGGGAATGAGGTGATCATGAAGAGTCTTGGGTATGAGTCTAATGGGAGAGACATTGAGAGTGTTGCTGGTGATAGTGGAGCTTTGTTGACACAGAGTGGTTGTTCTGCTACATTTAAGAGCAAAGAAGTTGGTGATAGAGGGAATGAGGTGATCATGAAGAGTCTTGGGTACGGGAGAGAAATTGAAAGTGTTGGTGGTGATAGTGGAGGTTTATTGACACAGAGTGGTTGTTCTGCAACATTGAAGAGCAAAGATGGTGGTGATAGAGGGGCTGAGGTGCTCATAAAAAGTTCTGCTACTATGGAAAAAGAAAGAGTTAAAGATGGAGACTTGGTTGATATGCATAGGTGCAAAGAGATTGGTAATGGTGATGGAGCTAAGGATAGTGTACAGCAGAGTTCCAAAGCTTCAATCTTGCAGTGGACTGATGAACAACTTGAAGAGCTTTTTGCATCAGATTGAGTGGAGTAAGGGCTTTTTGCTCAAATTTTGATAGCTTTGAAATGTAAAGATGGGGTTTTGAAGTGTAATAGACATGGGTTTTTTGTGGTTTCCTCGTTACATAGGGTATTTTGAGAGTAGAACAGGATTGGATTGAGTTTGAAGAAAATGGTTGCAGGTGAATTACAGTTACCCTAAGGTGGATAGGCTTCAAGACTGGTACTTTTGTTCTCTGCTAGAATTACTGAATCAAGCTAGTTCAAAATTTCACAACATTCGAAATCAAGAGAATTGCAAATTGAGCAGTGAAACTTGATAGAATTTACAAGAACTCATCCTCTTATATCGCAATCTCATCATGAAATCCAGCATTTTTCTTTGGTTAGGTACAAAATCAACTAAATATTAAGATTTCTTGTCCTTCCTCATCCCATTTTCCATATATGCAACTTTGAGAACAGTAGCATTTCTAAAGTAGGCTTTAAAAACCAGAGGTTAAAGTTTCTGAAGAGGGAATTTCAGCAAAATACACAAGTAAAACAATCGGGAACAAACAGCTCGTGCAATTTTTTACCTTGTTTTGTCATGAATGCATCTTCTGTCATTCATTAATGACGTGCACCACGGAAGGATTGATGTTGATGTGATGATGTTTTCAATAGGTATTTTTGTTTTATGAGTTTTTGACCTAGAGGAATTAAAAAGGATAAATATTTGGAATTCAACAAACAAGAAAATAAGGATACGCAAGGTTTGATTTCTACGACACCTCTCGGAAACTTGTTCCAAGCAATCCCGATGATTAAAATAAAACTCAGAGACGAACAATCGACACACCACAATTGAGAAAACAATTGATAAGTAAAAGATGGTTCAAAAAGGTAACAAGAACAAGAGAATAATGTTCTCCCTAAAGCCAACGACACTCAAACAATATGATCTGATGAATTCTAAAACCTTAAACATAACTATTTATACCTAGGTTAACTAATAAAAGGTTGGGCTAAAATACATGGAAGCCCAAAATAAAACGAAGTCCAAAATTGAATAATTAGGTCTGATTCGTGTTTTCAAACTCCAAGTGTATCCGGTCCAAGGATTTGAGTTAAATGGACTAATTTGAGCTCAATTTCATTAAGCTCTCCTCCAGTTCGCCATCTTCTCAAGATCGTTGCTGCTGTTCACGTCAGTTTATTTAAGTGTTTTAATTATGTTTTCGTGGTCTTTCTTCGCATTTTCTGGATTGCTTGTTACATCGAAGTAGAACAGCTCATTGTTCAGTGTAGTCTTCAAAATTGGATGATGCATTGGTTTTAAGTTGCATTAGCTCCTACCGGGATTTGCTTTTTAAAGTATGAATTTGAGAGGCCCTTTTGCTCCTTCTCAATGCTTGAGTTGCCACTAATTTGATTCAGTGTTAGGAAAGTGCTTCATTCCAACCAACTTCTTCAAATGAATTATGAACTTTATGAACATAGTTGCATCATAGATTTGACCTATTTGGCTGCGGTCCTTAAATATTATTCAAATTGTTTCATTTGATGTAGCAAGTGTCCACATGTTTACGCGAAGTTGACCTGGAAGAGTAGCTTCTCTGGGCTTAATTTATAGGTGTCGTTAGCCTGATAACTTTTATCCCTGGAAAAAGCCGTCTTTCTACCTTAGGAAAGTGCCCCTCCTTATGGTGACGGTAAGACTATAAGCCTGGTAGGAATCATATGGAAGAACACATTTCGGTGTTTCTTTTTCACAGTACTGGTTGCTTGTTCTTCATGGACAATGTATATTCTCTAGTTATTATCTAATTTTGGTGTTATCACAGGTTAAGAGCATCTAATGGGAGATTTGTGTCATCATCCGTTAAGTGTAAGGAAGATCTTGGTTATTTACATTGGTTAAGTATTGTGCTATTGTTGCATCTTCTTGATGTTTAAGCTGAAAGTTTCTATTTTCTTCTTGTGATTCAAGTCAAACCTGATTGGGCATGTGGTTAATGACTATTCTCGTGTGGAAGAAAATAGTTACCAAGGCAGGCATGTGGTGAGACTAATCCTAAACTGTATATTTGTTTTTGGTTTTAGTTCTCCTGGTTGTATGTGTGCATGTATATCAGATTTTTAAACTCATGAAAATGCGAAGGATGTTAATGTAGTGTTTCTCTTAATTTTAATTTCCATTTGCTAAATGTTTTATTTTTTCTTTTCCAAATCAGGTTCATGTTGATGCTGTAACTGACACAGGTTTCCTAATTGATTCTTTCGGTTTGCACTTGTCACTGGGTGATATTTTTCCCATCTATGGACGCTGACTGCTTATATAAGTCATCAATTCATTGACTTCATAGTTGAATTTTCCATTTGATCACATGCTTTTGTATCTGAAAAATTCCTGATGCATTTGCTTAGAGAGTTTTGTTGCTACAGAGGATCTGGTATTTCACGATATTGAGGAATATTCAAACAATTTGGCGCCTAGTTCTTTGAGACCATTTTCAAGATCTTCAGACCATGGCGTCTGTAAATCTTATTTTGAAGGGTATTCATCCTCTTCTAACTCAAGCCCTGGATTCTGTGGAAGAAAACCCAAGACAAAATGAAAGAGTTGTCTGTAAATACAGGACATGCTGTGAGAACTAGCAGTTACTGTCATGGAGCCACCTACTTCATTATTCGAGGGTATTCATCCATTCTACTTGACTTCTCCGTGACATAAAATACGAATTCTTTCTTCATATTGGCCTTGTAGATAAAGTTTTTGCATGATGCAAATTTTAAATTGCAACTCTCATATTGATAACTTCACCTGTCACCTTTAACGAATTAAATTATGAAAATTTATAATCATTGCTCCTCTAATTTTATTAAATACTCATTTTCAGTATATACTAAGGATCCGAACCACTAATGATAAAATGAAATGGCCATTTTTTTATTCTGAAAGTGATGAAGATGACGTATAATGTGGTAATTGGAAGCTATACTACTAATATACAACTTCATAATATCTTCATTTCCATGCTTCTTCTTTTGTTTTTTGTGGCCCTAATTGTGCTTCTTAGTGAATGTAGATTGATGCTTCCTTTGTTTGGTCTTCGCCTTGCCTGGAATTTGGCATTGGCCTGTTGGAGATGCTCATTCTACCACATCAGATGCGCTCAAATTCAAGTTCGTATGTAAAGGAGTTAGTTTTATTGTTTGCAGTATTGTGGGTTTAATTCTGTAGAAGGCTGGAGTCCAGGTGTAAGATTTTGTGAACATATTCCTTTTAGAGAATAATAGTTTGGCATTTTCAGCATTGCTTCTCGAGTGTATAAAACATTGCATGGTTCGTCTGGTGACATTGGATGGTTGCATCATACTCCTGGAATGGATCCTTTGGAGGATGGTACACCTAGATTTATAGAACTGCTTACCAAAATAAGGTACTCGTCTTTGTAATTTGTTGTTCCCATCCTAATTGGAGGAATGTGTCGTCTTTTATTTAATTCTGTAAAACTCGTTAATCGTCTTTTGATGAGAAAGTGCAGTTATATGTAGTTGTTTTGAGCGGCGAATCATAAATGACCTTGAAAAATCATAAGATATATTTTATAAAAATTAATTCTTCTTAACTTAAAAGGAATAATTATGCCTTTTCCAAGAAAGCCTCTAAGCATTGCAACCTTTGGAAGCATTCTTCCTTAGTGACTGACTACACTTGGGTGCCTTGAGAAACTTGAATCCTTTCCTGTTAGTGGCCATATGTGTAGATGGTAAAATTTCTCTCTGTTTTTACTTCAGGAATGGAGAGCACACACTTCCAGACTCGTATGTTTATCTGCTAATACCAGGTTTAAGAATGAAATTCTATTACGTTGTTCATTACGGTTCTTTTTGTTTTGCAAGTAAACTCCGTATTTACACAAAAGCTTATCTTTTCAGGCCTTTTCAGTAATCATAGTCCCTTGTATTTTGTGGGCACTAAGAAATTCTTTTCGAAGATGGGTCTAGCTTGTCACATTGCAAAAATTAATAGTGAGGTAACTTTGGATACGTGATGGAATTAGACTAGTGTAACTTGGAGAATCGGGAACTCCTGACATAATAATTAGCTGGTGTGGGTACTTTATTTTAATTTTTTAAAAATTCAGTCATCTTTACTCAGAAAAACCATCTTTTTGTCAACAATGCTTCTGGAACTCTTGAAGTAACAAATTACCGTACCTTCTTGTTTGAAGGCATCAGTGCAGCAGAATGCATGGGAACTGAAGCAGTACATTGAGGAGCTTTACTGGGGATCAGGCAAGCAAGTAATGCTGCTTGGGCACCGCAAAGGCGGGGTTGATGCTGCAGCTGCATTGTCAATTTACTGGTGTGACTTGAAACACAAAGTTGCTGGACTCGCATTGGTGCAAAGCCCATATGGTGGCACTCCTTTGGCTTCTGATATTCTTCGTGAAGGTCAGATAAGGTCAGATAGCTGACAAAGAAACCCGGAGGATCATGGAACTTCTAATATGCAAGCTAATCAAGGTAATTTTCTTTTGCCCTTTGATCATAGTCCATGTTTGCTTTGTTTCATTGATCGTCCATTTATTTGCCTTGTTTCACAAAATGAGACAACTACTACTTCAGTGACGTTTTATCAAGTTTGCATATAATAACCAACCTTGGTAGTTTTTATTGAGACTTCTCACAACTTGCTTATCCATTGCATCTGCCTATGTTGACTATTAGACTTTGCTGCATGATTCTTAGTTGCATTTGAACCTTACATTGTTCACCTTCTCTGATTTTATTATGCAACAAAAAATTCATTATAGGGTGATATTCGAGCATTGGAAGATCTAACTTATGAAAGACGTCGAGAATTCATCATGAATCACAGGCTTCCAAAAGAAATTCCTCTTATCTCCTTCCACTCAGAAGCAAGTGTAGGCCCAGGTGTCCTTGCCACAATGACTCACATACCTCAAGCAGAACTTCCTTGGTTACCACTTCCGAAATTTGGGAGTGAAGAATATGACAGCGTTCTTCAAGCAGGACGCCAGGTCCCTGTAGTGATTCCTTTGTCAGCTGCCATGGCTGTGTGTGCACTACACTTGCAGCTTAGGTATGGAGAAAAGAGTGATGGGTTAGTGACCTGCCGTGATGCTGAGGTTCCAGGTTCTGTTGTTGTTAGACCAGATAAAAAGCTTGATCATGCTTGGATGGTTTACTCGTCAAGGAAGAGAAACCCAAGTGAGCCCGAGTCTTTTGAAATGTGTGAGGCACTTTTGACAATGCTTGTCGAGCTAGGCAAAATTAAGCAAGAGAAGGATATGAATACATGATACACCATGCCTACACATAACAATACCTTAAAAGCATGATCCATTGTTTCGAACTCGCCTTTTAGAAGAGTTCTTAGATTGGTGCATTGCTATGCTTTTATATTTCATTATGTATTCTGAAACTCAAAAATAGTTGAACGAACAGAAAAAGTGTGCTACATTTGTTTCAATCAGCGCTAGCATTTTGATACACCGGAAAGCATATAAATCCTTCAAACAGTACACCTAGCGAGAATTAAACATTGGAAGGTAAAGGTGTAATGCTTCTTATCAATCAGGTGTAACCATTGCTGTAGTCGTTTGTGGTCATGGTTCCTGGTATTATCATCTAATTGCTTAATTTGGAGTTTTAAGCTCCAAAAAGAGTGGTGGGATGGGGCTAGAAATCATATTACGTTGCTGTTGTTGTTCACTCCCTGAGGATTGGCATTAGTTTAGCAGATAACAGAGGCCTTGATACTGCATATTCTTCCACACTTCTAAGGCAATGGTTTCTGCAAATCCATCCATTTATAGAAGTTAAAACTAAACCATTAGCCATGTTATGCTTTATAACGGCGGGTTCCTTGGTAACAACATGCAACTGTTGCTTCATTACTCCCAGCAAGTATGCATTTCATGTGGTTGTCTTACCAGAGTTTGGACTTCAAATGCAGCGTCAGGATCCAATGCCACTTGTGAACACCATCTCTTGCCATATCTCTGCAGCTTTCAACCATGAGATGAGGGAGTGATACGCACAATTTTTGTGCTTCTTTTTCCTGCCCAGGGTGTCTGTACAGGGGTCCATGAGCAATAATTCGCCTCCTGTGATTGGGTTGCATTGTCGACTTGACCTACTAGCAGTCTGTAGAGCCAGAAACTAAAAAGGACACTCTGACAGAACATTTAGAAACCAAGATGGTGTATCATAAAGCATCAAGCATATCTTCAATGCTTATGGGCCTAGTGGAATTCTCATCAATGACACCCTTCTAAATGAAGCATCTTTCTGCCATTGACTGTAAGCTCATATATACATTAAGATAACATTAAGCATCATTGAGTAGCTTTAATGACTTTGGTTGATGGTTCACCAATGATCTCTAGCAGTTCAGTGATATTGAACTCTGCCAAGCTTGAGATTAAGATCGCCTTAAGTTCCAAAGGTTCTCTTTTGATCAATCTTCTCTTCTTAATCAAGTATTAACAAAATGCATTAGCAGGGGACAACTAACATGCTAGGCTTGATCTGTAGGACGTGGAAGGCGAATACTCGCAAAAGGAGAGCATGTGTTTCTCACATTTACAAAGCCCATCAAGTGTCCCTTGTAAGAATCCAAATACAATAAATTCTGGTAGGCCCAGGAGTAATGCCCTTGAACGTCTACCCAACCAACTACCCATATACCCCATTGATGTGTAATGGCCAAAACAAGCTCTCAGCATGCTAATCAATCTAGTGCATATTGCAATTACATCCCAACTGCTGCTCCGTTTCTTAACAAAGACCATGATCCTTCCAGTGTTTTTTTTAACTATATGAGCTATATGGTTAGTTCCAGGGTTTCAGAAACATTGTTAGAAAGTTGATTCCATCTGGTTGAAATCTATTGTAGTTCATCCCAGGGTTTCAGAAACATTGTTAGAAAGTTGATTCTATCTGGTTTAAATTGTAACTCATTCCAGGGTTTCCATACTGTAGAAAAGAAGAAAAAATCAGGTCTAAGCTGCATTTATAGCAGCAAAATAAAGTTTTTTTTTTATTATACAATATCAGGGTTCATGTCATCTTTCCGATGTCACATGGTAACAAAAACTCAGGTAGCAGGGAAACAATTTGGAGCAATATTGGGGATATAAAAGTGCAGTTCTTTTACTCTTTAACAAATACTGGAGAGTGGAGAGGAGTGATTAACAATGCCTTAAGAGTATGGGTGGCACATGAGGGGCATGTGAAGGAAAACAGATTAAGCTTTGTCTTAACGGGTCCACCTCCATTAATGAAAGTTGAGATTTTATCATGTTACAATCAACCAAATTGGCTGCCGTCGCCAACATTCAACTAACTTAAGAAAACTAAAGATATGTTTGGTAGAGCAGCTAGTGATGAATAAAATGAAATGAAATATTATTATATTATTTGGGCATAAGGTTTATAATAGTGAATAAAATGGAATAAGATAAAAGGGGAGAGTTTAATATTACATCATATTCTATCTTAAATAATAAAATTGAGTTACCTCCAATTTGGAGGGTTTAAGATAGAATGTAAATGATAAATATGTACTACCTAATATATTATCAATAATTTTTTATAATACCAATTATACCCTCAACCCTAATAACAACCTTATTAACATATGCTTTGTTCTATCAAAGGTAGAATAGTCACTTATTATTATTATTATACATACATTACATTTCATTCCGTTCATCTTCCAAACAACATTTTACTGTATTACATTATGGACATTTTCATCTCTTCCAAATAACAATTTTATAACATTTCACCATTTATATTATGTTATAAATCATTTCATTCTATATTATTAAAAATCTTACATCCAACCAAATATAATCTAAGAAAGAAGAAAATGTAGTTCATATACCCATAAACTTTGATGAATAAAAAGACGGTAGCTTTCATGTAGCTTGCCTTTGTGTGTTGGGTTGGTCTGCCTAATTACATGGGAGATTACGTAAAAGAAGGAAGGAAGATCTCATTTCAAGAAAGAATTGTACTTTGTTTATTTACAGGGAGTTGAATATGAACAGGAGGAATCTGCTGGTAATCCTGATGTAATACATGAAAGGTACATTAGTGCTAGGTTCTTAAACTTTAGAACACTTTTCGGCGACTTTTACAGTGGGCCTTAAGAGGAAGGTTAGCTAGATTTATACATGAGAGGGGCATGTAAAAATATTAAGGCAACGTGGACGAGTAGGATCGGACTTTATGCGAATTTTGGTAGAGTTTTGAACCTTGTAGAGATTGATTCGACCTAAGCTAGGGACTTAACAGACAAAGGACTTAGCCCATGCTCGGATAAATAGACCACGACTAGCGGAGTTGTTGTAGAAAGCATTGAATCAGGCTAGCATGTTATGTACGCTTCGGCGAGATCACACTGCATCATCAGCTCGTGGAGATCTTGGATAATGTGGCGATGACTGAGAGCTAGAGTTGCGGTGGAACTAAACATTTAAAGATAATAGAGATCTTCGAGAATAAGGATGTTAGTTTTTTAGTCGAATGTAAACTCTATTTTTCTGTTATCTTATCTTATCAGTTAGAGTCCTATTTAGACGAAATGTCGTCTAATTGGTTCACGTGATATAATCTAATAAAGATAGGCGTAATCTTAGCACGATCTTAAGTAGTTCAGATTTTGAATATAACTCATTCGAATTTTGCTCTTCTTATTCAATAAGAGAAAGCATTCCTTTTTTTTAATAAGGAAAGTAATATAAAGATTGGTTTAATAGTATCTCTAAGTTTCCTTGTTACTTTTGTTTCTTATTGCTTTGATAACATAGTTTTTTCGAGTGTCCGAGTTAAAACACTTTGAGAGTCGTTGAAGACTGAGTCTTAATTAAGCGGATCTAAGTGAAACTCCCTTGCAAAAAGTATTGGTGATCAGCTTCGGTGAAAGCTCGAGTTCAAAAGGTGACTTTGTATTAACTGGCATGGACATTATGCATTATTTATTTATTTATTTTGGTAGGAACTGTTTAATGGAAATAATTAATGTAAAGACCAGGGACTAGAATCGCAAATTAAGAACTTTCTATCTTTACGTGTTAAAAAGGAAAAGGAAAATGACAAATGAGTCACAGTTGTTTCCGTATTCTCTCGTATGCCTCATTTCAGGGAGAGGCAAGTTTCCGTTATATGTGCTCTTAGAAAAACTATTGAAGTACTTTCTATCTATGGTTTCTTAGATATATTGCTTTTTTTCTTGATTGATGTTCATTTACTATGCTCGTGTCACTCGTGACCTAATATTATTGAAATAGATCACCCTGTTGGATCAGCTTGTTGGAAATTCCTGTACCCTTTTGTCTAATGAGTTGGCATTTTATTTCTTTTTTAAGAAAAATAAATTCCCCATCTCTTAATTTCTTCATATTTTTAATTCCCTTTTCAGATTTGATGCATTGTATTTCGTCTAATCCCGAAGCTTAGAAATAATTAATATTAAAAAAATAAAGTAGGTACAATCATTAAGGATGGCTTGATGATTAATATGTAATTAGTTTATTGTTAAGTAACATTTTCTGACTTAAGCAAGTATGAGGATTATGAGTCAAAGCCTTAACTTGATGTTGAGTAGGATGCCAACTAATATTTTTTTAAAATTAAAATCAAATGCATAAAAAATTGTTTTTTAAAGATTACCAGAACTCGGTCTCAGCCATTTTATGTTGACTAACTTAGCTCAACCAGCAGATTGAGTAACTGGTTAAAAAGTAGGCAAGCTTCTCTTATAAGATTAAATCATTGTTGGATTCAGCCCTAAATCATCCCTAGAAAACCAGACACAGATTAACCAAATTGAAACTTGGAATTTTGACCTAAACGCTGATACAGAACATAAATACATTAGCCTTTGACAGAAACTATGGATGGAAAGTCCAATTTTAGCTGTTGCCTGTTACGTCCCTATCCAATAAAACTTCCTGACGTTCGAGTTATGAGGCATATGCTAGTTACCCCAAGTTCATAAATCCCATGTTTGTGCATAGCTATAAATACTATCAAAATCGATCAAGAGGAGCGAATCTACAGCTAGCCATCAGAAAAGCAAGAAATAATTTTTAAAAACCATGTTTTCACGTATTAATGTTACTCCTAATCAAGCACAAGCTAGGGAACACCTGAAGTGTAAGAAATTAATATGGAAAATTATGTTTTAATTTGGATTTTTTTTACAAGAGTACCTGTCGCAAGTTTAGTAATTATGCAGTAGAAGCAAGAATAGAAAGGCGATTTTATAATATACAGTGATCACTAATTACTATTATGTCTTAATCGTGCTTAATCCAGCTCATACATACATCTCTATGTGCTGACAAAATAAGAAATCATATTTTAATAGTGAACCTAGTAAACATATTCTGATTGATTCGACTTTAATAAATTAAACTATACGATATTATTTAAATGGATGGAAACACCAAAAGACATCGATGATCTTGTCTTATATAATAGTTTTCTTATAAATATGTGAGTTTATGTACATATTAAAGAGTTAAGAAAGCATACTTTTTTTTAATCTTCATTATCTATTAGAATTTAAGAAGGTAAGCCTATAGTTCTTCCTTTGTGATTAAAAGATCTTAGATTTAAATAACAAAAATAGTCTTTTTTGTAAAAATATAAAGAAAAGGTTATGTATATTATAACTTTCCTTAGACTCTTGTAAAGTGAAGAGCTTTGTATATTGAATATATTGAATTTTATTATCTATTAAAATTTAAACTAACAAATAAAATGTCCAATTACTAAGTCAAATCTATCGAAATTTAACGTGTGCCAATATAAAAGTAGGGTGAAGGTTAGCCTAATGTAGAAAGGGTGAAATGTCCTACTTAATCATCCACTGGTTAAGCATTTGCCCCTTTCCGTCCTAGGGGCTTAGGCGGCTCTGCCTGTGCGTTCATTTTGGTCCCTTTGAGCTATGTCAAAATGATTGCCAATTGGATCACTTCAAGAAGTACAGATATTCGTTAAGACTTCCATTTTGTAAATTTAAAAATCTTGTAAAATCAAACGTCATGATTAATTTCAAGCACTAAGAATTTGACCGAGTGAGAGATCGGTAATGTTACTTTTCCATTCCTCACAATTCATTATGGTACATGAGTTAGATGTTTGATGCATGCATGGAAATAAAGCGAGAGAAGTTTAATTGAAGAAGTTAAGGCCCAAACCCTCTCTGCATTATCTCCGTTTTCTTAATTTTCCTGAAATCATTCTACCCCGTCGTGTAGGGTAAGAGAATTGATTCCAACCCAAGACACAAGTATAAGACAGTATCCTTCTCATCTTAGTTTTTTTAACGCTTTTAACATCTCCATCGATCTTTATTTTATTTTTCTCTCTGTACACGAGACTCCGGAGCAGTCCACTCCCATACTCATTACATGTATGTATACTCTTAGCTACTTTGTTTGTCTGAACGTTGGAAAGGAAAGATAAGAGAGAGCTGTAGTTCTTCGGTGGATTCACTAATAGGTTCCACGTTTTTCCTTCTTGTTTTGACCCTCCACTCCACTCTTTGTCTTTCCATACATCTCCAGCTAGCTTCTATAGAGTACCCACCCGCACACACACGTCCTTTCCTCTCCTTTTACACGACCACTGACCTTTATATATAGCTTACAGTCACTTCATAAACCTCATAATCTCTCTCTCTTCCTGCATTTTCTGCTCTCTCGCTAGATGTAAATATACTTGCTCAGAGCTTAATCCATAATCAACCCTTTTGCTCTGAAACAGATTACTCACAGCTGATTAGCATGGCTGACCCGCCAAGCCCAAGCGTGAACTCTTCCTCTTCCTCCTCCTCCTCTTCACCACCTCCAGCTTCACCTTCTTCATCATCAGGGTTGTCTTCCAACCCGAATGATGTTAGACCCGACCCCGAGCCTGAAGTGAACCCCAGAAAGCCGAAACGGGCTAGAGACAACAGCAAGCATCCTGTTTACAGAGGTGTCCGAATGCGCACGTGGGGAAAATGGGTATCGGAGATCCGA
>JANVCL010000008.1:3535784-3547253 GCA_026546855.1 Erythroxylum incrassatum | reverse complement strand
AAGGGGGAGTATTACAGATAAAAGTATTTGAGCTAAACACAAGACACAAGAATCGAAGGAAAATGTTTAAAAGATGTATAAAAAAGAGAAAGACCTCGCCAAAGTTATCAATTGATGGTTACGTCTTCGATAAGCTCTAATAAAGTCGTATCATTTATAATTATTTTCCACTAATTCTTCTTAGATCTTTCTTTTTTTCTCTTACAGTCCCTAAGTATAATTCTTTTGCATCTTCTGACTGGAACATTAAGATGTCTCTTTTTTATATGTTCGAACTACCTAAGTCCTATCTCTCTTAATTTACTATCGATATTAGTCACCCTCAAGTTATCTCTTACTAACTACATTCAAGAGAATATACTCATCTCTTTTATCATTAACTTATAATTACAACTACATTCAAGAGAATATACTCATCTCTTTTATCATTAACTTATAATTACACACTTATTTGATGGGTCAATACTTTACCCTTTAAAGTATGACCGATCCAATTACTAAATGGTGACATTTACCTTTTAGTTTGAGTAATAATTCTATGAATTACGTATTTTGTATAAATTATTTGATGAAATAGTAATTTTAAATTCAATAATGAATTAGATTATACAATATTTACAAAAATGATTTATCTTTATTAAAATTATAATCTTTTACCGTAACTCAAAACTTTTAACTTTTTGAATTAGAAATCATTTAAAGGGCTGTTGAATCACGGCGAAAAAGTAGATATGCAACTTTGATAATACGGCATGCTATCCCCACACTAAAGGACCACTCACACATTCACACATCTTTTCTTTGAGAAGGACCTATCACAGCAGCACAAAATTACGAAATTAAAACAAAATGGAAGGGCATGCACGATCAAGTTACTAGACGAAAACAGCGAAGCATGCATGGTTTGACTGATTTATGCTGTTACTCTCAGTGGGCTTTGTGCAGGTTTTGCTCGTAATCTCGTTAACGATTTCTGAAATATCCCGGATATGTCTAGGTAATGATGACTTGGAAGTTCGAAGGCAACAAACATTTTCTTGTTTTAAATCTGGGAATGGCACAATATAAATGCAGTCGGTAGGTCCAATCTGACAGACAATATGCGATTTGTCTGACAGGAGTTGCAAGACTTTTTCATCAATCATAGAATTTAACAGTGTCTTCAGCTTTTTAAGCTTAGATTAGTCCACTATTTGTTATTTTCTACGCCCATGTGCAACGTCTACATATAATGTATCTTCAACGTACGATTTCTTGTCCTGCATTTCAAGGGACATGGTTTGATCTGTCCATAGATTAGATTTCAAGGTACCGTTCATGTAAAGATATAGAGTCAGTGTCAGAGATGGATAGCGATTGGCCATCATAATTTTTAGAAGATGGGTCATATTTCTTTTCTCCTTTTGATTTTTGAAGTAGTACTGGTCGTCATCGTCTAACAGTAAGAGACGAATGTTATGTTGATAATGTACAAAAAGTTGTTAAAAATCGAATTTAGTTCACGAATAATATTATTTTGCGTAGTTGGTAAACCGAGACAAATATGAAAATGACACGACGGTCGGATTAGAACTTTTGACATTTGCATATCTAGTTTTGAAAATGAAATAAATGGGTAGATCTAAAACCAACAGTCGGCATACATGGACTGATTTGTGTTTATTCCTCAAGTTCATGATGAAAAACTAGTTAGTATTAATATGATTCCAGTTTCTATATAAAATATAATTAAGCTGGTTAATGATTTGAAAATGAAATAGCATACTTGCAGATTTCACTTAAATATTACAAATAATATGGGCTGATTCACACTCTTCTCAATCACTCATAAAAATTGAACCTGAAGTTGACGATGCTGAGTTAATGATTGGATTAAGCAGACCACGAGTAACTAGTCATCAAATTAAAGTTCATACTCCGGGTTCAGGTGCTGAAGTTGAGGCATGGAGGTTTGACTAATCAACCATGGTGTTCCACCATTGCCCCTGCCTCGACCAAAAATTTCATAACCCGAAACAAAATTATTACAAAAGACAAAAACCTTGTCGACAGAAACATTCTAGGAATGTAGCCGACCTCTAATTAAGAGACTTAACAATCCGTAATAATGGCAATCGATCGAGTCACTATAAACGTGGAGGCACAAATACAATTGTGAAAACGTGACACTGGACTTGGAGTTGAACCGTCTGATCCAGAAATGAGCGAAGGCGGAAAGTGGGGCGGTGAGGCTTTCCACCGCCACGGATTTTAGGCGTCTACAGAATCTCCTCCCCGACATGTTTTGTCGCTGGAATAAGATTGACTCCGCACGAGGGAATTACGCGAGCCACACGTGTGGGGTACCATTTGTATTATTGTATATAATTCAGTCTCTTTTTGCCTTAAAATGTAAATCCTCAGGGTAGGCATCTGATGATTGCTACGACTGAGGCCGAAAGTGTTGCGTGTGTGTGTGTGTATTATGTAGGTAGGAACACCAGATCAACGGTGGAGTCTCACATTGTATATAAAATTTTAATAATTTAGGTTGTTTTTTTACGAGTGCCTTTTTAGTAATGATTCATACCTTTTTCGCTTTTAGCTAGACTTAAAAAGCAATTATTTGGTGTTATATGTATGGGGAAATGTAGGCTTGTTCTCTTTGCAGAGGATTTAAAGCACCGTATGCTCAATTAGTGGCATTCCAGGTGACATAGGTTAACATCAAGATTCAATTAAGCAAATTGCATAATATATTATCTTTAAATTTTAATATTTTAGAAGTTTTGGAGAATCAGACAAATTAAAGAAGTCATACACGTCCGGGTCACAATCTCACGAGAGAGAGTGAGCTAAATCTAAAAACCTATCTTCAGCTCAGATTGTCGGTTACAACCCGCCGTTACAAATTTAAGAAGTCATGTATGCGACGAAACAATTATATGTATACAACCTTCAATCGAGAGGGAACATTAGAAGCATGACAAAGGAAAAGTTAAGAGTCTTCACTGCCTGGAGTTAAAAGCCAATCCACATTCTATCTCAAGAGTGTGATTGTGGTGAAACAGACGATAACCTAATTGTTGAAAGGGTCTCACGAGTCACAAACCCATCGGCAATGCCGATACAGCCTCTAATCAGAAGGGAATATTAGAAGCATGACAAAGGAAAAGTTGAAAGAGTCTCACTCTCTTGAGTTAAAAACCAGTCCACATCTTACCAAATGTGGGCTCGATCATCACGTGGGAATGGGGTTCTTCAATCTCATCGTATTCCTGGCTCTTAGGAACCCATCTTCCCAAACTTCTCGTTCCTGAAAACAAGAGGTGTTTGTTCAACGTTGGATGGGACTGGACCGTCCTCTCATCCTTGACAGAGAACCGAGAGGGGACAGGTCAGGTCATGCAACTTAGACAGTTTTTTCAAGCCCATACTCCCTACATGTTTGTTATAACGGGATTGTGTAAAACCAATACGAGCCCAAGTACTGTCTTAAATTTACAGAAAATAATTAAACACACTTTGTAGTATTAACAAGTTCTTATATCTTTATCAGAATTTCTCACATATTTTATTTATATTAAAATAATTCAACTTGACAAATATTTTTAATATCATAACAAATTTTGTAAAAGTAATATAAGTGAACCTACAAAAGAGTCTTGTACTGGACCCAAATTACCCTTTTTAGTTAAAATTGTACAGCCTCTTAAAGCAGCGTCACCATATTCACAAAAGCCGAAGGTACAGTTCTGAATGGGATCATCACAAGCCGAAAGAGTGTGAGTTGGTTGTAGAAGCAGAACATTAAACTACATAGCAAACATACATTTAGTATCTGCCACAAACAATGATGCAATTTTGCTAAGTGAAAAAGAAGAAGCCTATCAGTATCAAAAGTGTACTTGAAATGCAATAATTTTATAGATCAACCATATAGTTGAGGACTGTTGTCTTTCTTTTATGGTGCATTCTCTTCTCCTGTGCATATGAGAAACTGAAAAGACAAATACCTAATGTTGGAAGATAATTTAATCAGTGGCATTAAAGCTCACAGCTACTGGGTTCCTATTAATGAACCATCCCACATTTTTTACACTTGTCAATGTCCTTCAAAGCAACAAAACCTTCACCTTATAAGAGAGCAGAAAAATAAATGAGAGTACCTTGCGTTCAAGTACTCGAGTAAATGAGCATGGAGTTGAACATTGAAGTACAGAGAAATAAACGGAGTTGGAATTTATTGTTACAGGCCTAATGGGATTGATCATGGAATCTCACCAGGCTGGATCAAGATCAAATTCTGCAGTACATGTCGTGCCTCAGAAAAGAAAAGTGAATTTATTGATCCGTTATTAGCAATGTTAGCACTTCTCCTAATGATCAGCCCATATTACCTACACAACCTAACTCTATTAAAACTTTTGTTCGTAGGAACAAGCTAGGGAAGGGAGAATCTGTAAGCAAGTTATTATAAGTTTGTTATACGTAATTAAGGAGAGAAAATATGTAAGGAGGAATATAGCTGAACTGGAAGAAGAGGGGGGCATATTTTTGAATTGTGACGGATTGTTCAGGCGTGGATATTTTTCCAGGGGAGCTTGCTCCTGATGTCTCTATTACATACATAAATAATACAATCTCTATAGTATTTCCTATCATCCTTATAACATTTTATATTACATAAATAGAGATTAAGAAATCTAAGTGCAAAACAAGACTTTATCAATAGAACCAAAATTCTTTTTGATGAGCAGTACCAAAAATTTTGAAACAACTTTTGCAACTCTAGCCCATAATGGAGTTCAAGTCCAAACCCAATTGAAGCTTCTTTCTTTATTGCCTCGCTTATCATCATTCCAATTATTTCTTCCTGTACCTGTATCATGCTTCTGTACAAAATAATATCACAATAAACACTTCAGGTTCAGGGGGTCAAAATTATGTTCACCTTCTGTTTCAATCCCTTCGAGTCTCTGTACTGACAAGTCATGGATGTATTTTCAATCTGTCTCAAAAAGGTTATAAGATCCACTGGTAGTGGAAAGTTACACAGAATAATCTCTCTTGCATCATCCTAAACCTGAAAGTCTTAGCTGCTTAATGGTTTCACATCACCAGTAGTCATTGCAAGAGCACTTACCCTTAGCAAAATGATGAAATCTGTTTGAATCTCTTAAGATGATTGTTCTTTCTATAATTTTGGATGCAAACTTCATAAACAAATGGCAGTCTTTGCAGACACGAATGTTCTTTATAATCCTTATGGGTGTTACTGGATTAGGTTTTCTAATCAACCCAAATGCAAGAGCAAGTTTTTCACTATGGTAACAGATGGATTCCAATTTCTCCTCCTCCCCGACATCATGAAGAACCAAGTTTGTATTAGGAATAAAACCAGCTTCCTGCAGTTTTTCTATCAATTCACCAAGTTTCTTATAAATCAAACCGGTATCTGGATGAGTTCGATCATCTGCCACAAACTTGTGGACTTGATTGTCAATGTCAATCCAACTATAAGCAGCTAACTTTTTGACATTCCTAGTCTTCATTAGAGACCTAACAGATGCAACATCCTTCCATCTTCCCCTGGCAGCATACATATTGGACAGCATGATGTAAGGCCCTGCATTTTGTGGCTCCAACTCAAATAGATGCCAAGCTGCAACCTCACCATGTTTAAGGTCACCTTTCATAGCACAAACAGATAAAACAGTGGACCAAATTAAACAATTTGGTTTTTGTGACATACTACTAATTAGGTCAATTGCCTTCTCCATACATCCTGACCGCCCAAGAAGATTAATCATGCATGCATAATGATCCGAAGTCGGTGTCAGTCCATGCAGTTGAGTCATTGAATCAAAGTACCTCTTGCCTTCTTCAACCAACCCAATATGAACGCAAGCAGAGAGCAAACCAGTGTAGGTAACATTATCCGGTTTCAATTTTTCTTCCAACATCTTCTCAAAAAGGGCCAAGGCTGAAAAATCTTGTCCATTTTGTGCATAACCACAAATCATTGAATTCCAAGAAACCTCATTTTTAGTTGGCATCATGCTAAATATAATCCAAGCATCAGTAGTGACTCCACATTTGCAATACATATCGACAAGGGCACTAGATACCAATAAATCATCATCCACTCCCATAAGAAGTGCTTTCCCATGAAGCCCTTGACCATTACATAAAGAAACTAATTTGGCACAAGAACTAATCACACTTGAGATGGTATATTTATCTGGTCTGACATTCTCCAACAGCATCTTGCAAAACAACAGCAAAGACTCCTTTTCCATTCCATTCTGAGCATAGCCGACTATCATGTTTGTCCAACAAACCTTATCCTTCTCTCTAATCTCATCAAATAATTTTTTTGCTTCATCAACATATCCACTCTGAAAGTATGCACTAAGAATATTTGCAACTGTAAATTGATCGCACTTCAATCCTGATGCTCTCATTTCATCAAACAAGTCAATACATTTCTCAGGTTTGCCATTTTTCAAGTACCCAGAAATAATCGAATTCCACGATATCACATTCTTATTCGACATTCTATCGAACAACCATCTAGCTTGATCAATCTCTCCACCCTTGGCGTACGTATCAACCAAAGCATTCCAAATGAAGACATTACATTTCATATTACTTGAAACAATCCTACCGTGAATCTGCTTTCCTCTTCTTAAATCCAACACCCGGGCGCAAGCATTCAGAACACTCACAATCGTATATTCTGTAGGCTGAAGCCCTTCTTTTTGCATTTCCGCATAAGCTCCAAATGCCTCACTAGCACATCCATTCCCAGCAAAGCCAGAAATTACTGTATTATACGACACGGAATCACGAACAGGCATGTCGTGAAAGACAGCCCGCAAATCCTCCATCGACCCAGATTTCGCATACAGGGAAAGCATTGCATTCCAGGAAAAAATATCTCTACGGGGCATTTTCTCGAACAGGTCTCGAGCGAGACAAACACTTCCTGATTTGGCGTACAAATGGAGTAGGCGATTGTGAAGGAAGGTGTCGTTGGCATGATACAAGTGAAGGTCCATGTGAGACTGCAATCTCTTGGCTTGTTCCACATCGTTGGCTCGAAAGCACTGGAGCAGGAGTTGTGTGTAGATTTCATGAGTCGCGGGGCCGCGTGCAAAAAGGTAATCCACGGCTCGCCGAAGCTTGAGTCTTGGAATCATTTGATGATTCGGTACCCCATTTGACAACATCTGACTGGAATTCAGCAAATATCCAATTGATCCTATAGTGGTGGGATTCCTTCCCCCAACTCGAGCCCAACGTTAGAAAGGAACTTGCTTCTAGTTTTCTGGGTCACTGACAAATGGAAAGAGCATTACTTGTACAAGTTCACCCATAGTTCCATCTTAATAAAACAGGATTTGAATCCATTATTCAAAGATCTTCCAGACACGCTCTTCTCTTTTGTATTTCCAAGTACTATTCAAACTTATCAACGCATCAAAAGAAATTGTACGTCTCAGTTCTTATATTGCAGCTCCTTGAATACTACGCTCCACCTTTATTACTTGAACAGCCACTTTGAAACTCAATACTCCCTTCTCAGACACCTAATGCATCTAGGCCTTGCCTTGGAAGATCTCCTTTGCACTCCACTAACCCATAAACCCTTTCAGATCCTACTTTTATCTCTCCTGCTGCATATCGGATAGGGTTATGCTGTAATCTTTGTCGTCAGCCTGCGAAGCAGCGTCCTTTCCCTCATTAAAAACTTCATGATATGATTCGTTATAAGATACGGGCTGCATTGCTAGATGGGAAAGGATACCCCCAAGATATCCTCTAAAAAGATAGAAAGACAACCCATATACGGGATTTGAAACAAGTAGATGCGAAGTTTGAGAGAACTGGCGTAGTTAGCTAGTCAATTCGCACCTCTATTGACATCTCGGTATACATGCCTAGCTTTCATATTCCACTCCCTGGTTAGTAAGTGATGAGTAATTTTTCCAAAGAACAGAAGACGGAATAGTAGAAGAAACAGCAGAGGAAGGAAAAGTTCTCAAAATGTTTATTGTTGTTTATTTTATGTACTGCAGTGGCATTTATAGTCGATTACAATCAGAAAGTGAAACAGAAAGTAATGTGCATTGCTAGACATTATTCTGACTAAATCCTCTACCAAAGTAGGAGTAGATAACTGGAAGGAAATCACATAATAATAGGAGTAGATCAGTAGCAACCCAGTAAGAATATCTGAGCAGCAGTTTGACTGGGTCTTGCGTGGGTCTTGTGTCTTCAGTTGTGAGGTTAACGATCGTAACATGCACCTCCCCCGCTTTTTACTAACAACATCCTTGTCTACAAGGATGAACTCAGGATACTGCTTTGCAAAGCGCCATAAATTTTCCCATGTAGCATCTTCAGGTCCGGTGCCTTTCCATTGCATGAGCAGTTCCGTTTTGGGACGATACTTCCCTTTTAATAATTCACCTATGCAGGACACATTCTGGTTGCGGCATAATGGTGGCATTTTCGGACACAGGAGGAAGAGTAGGAAATACAACAGGAGATGAGCCCAGTGATCGACGCAAGAGACTAACATGAAATACGTTTTCGGAACCCGGAGGTAATTCCAATCGATAGGCTACAGGACCAATCTTCTCAATGATTTTATATGGTCCAAAAAATCGAAGGGCCAATTTTAAGGAGCTTCGAAATGCTACGGAAGTCTGACGATATGGCTACAGTTTTAAATAGACAAAGTCACCAACCTGAAAACTGACATCTCTGCGCTTCTGATCTACATGCAGTTTCATACGATGTCGAGCTAGCTATAGATTATGTTGCAAGTCACGTAGTATGGCAGTACGCTCTCTTAAGTGTGTGTCAACAGCATGCACCTGCGAAGTTCCTAGAACATATGGAAGTAAGGCAAGAGTAGGAATACCGTACACGGCTTCCAAGGGTGTCTTGGATATATTAGTCATGTTTAACTTAATAGAATTTTTGTTCTGTTATTTTTTCTTCTCTTGCAACTTGTATATAAACTACAGTCATTTGGTCCATAATACAAGTTTCGATTTTACCCTAAACATATTTTCTACAAGGTGTAGTTTTGGTTGCAAAATGTTCACTAGTGTTTGTAACTATATTCAGCCCAAGGTATCCATTCAATCCAAGTACGAGGTTGATCTCCTGCAAAGCATCGAAGGTATCGTTCTAAAATTTGGTTTACGACTTCAGTTTGACCATCGAATTGAGGATGATAATTAGAACTCATATTGAGGGTTGTCCCATGCAATTTGAATAGGGATCTCCAAAAGTTGCTTATAAAAACTCGATCCCTGTCACTTACAATAGAATTAGGAAATCCATGTAATTTGACAATATTAGAGACAAATACCTTTGCGACATCAGAAGCAATGAATGGATGCTTAATTGGGATGAAGTGCCTATATTTGGACAAGCGATCCTCAACTATTAAGATGGCAGTATACCCTTTTGAACGTGGCAAACCTTTGATGAAGTCCATGGAAATCTCAACCCAGATGGTAGTGGGAACAGGGAGAGGTTGCCAGCCGGAGCCATGGTGTCCGTCTTGAATCTTTGAAAAGTCGAGCATTCCTGGAGAAATTTTTTTTACAGAAGTACGCATACTCGACCATTCAAATGATCGTTTTATGTGACAAAGAGTTTTGGTGTAGTTGAAATGTCCTCCAACTGTTGAGGCGTGAGCTTCTTGAAAAATGACAGGAATTAATTTTGAGGTTGGACTTAAATAACCATAACCTGCTTTAAATCAAATTCCATTCCTTTTTATCAGTTGATTGCTGAAAGTTTCTTTATGCTGTAAGTTTTCATAAAACTGATCCTGGGCCACTTCAACTTGTAACTGTGCCCACTAATTCGTTTCTGGTAGTGACAACGCCAAAAAAATCTCTCCTCTTCTACTTAAAGCATCAGCGCCTGAGTTGTCTCTATATTCAATAATATAATCATAACCTATTAGTTTTGGCAGCCATCGTGCTTGAGCTGGGGTTATGATTCTTTGCTCCATCAGAAACTTCAAACTCTTTTGATCAGTCCTCACCACAAAAGGTTTCCTAAGTAAATAGGGCCTCCACTTCCTTATTGCCTTTACTATCACTAGCATCTCTTTTTTGTAGGTGGATAAGAGCAAGGCAGATCCTTTTAAGGCTTCACTAAAGAAAGATATGGGGCACCCATTTTGCATGAGTATTGCTCTTATTCTTGTGCCACAAGCATCACATTCAACTACAAAGGATTGTAAGAAATCTGGTAATTGAAAAATTGGAGGTGAAGATAAAGCTTTCTTAAGGGAATTGAAGGCTTCTTCAGCCTGTGAGTTCCACTGGAAACCTTCTTTAGTCAGCAGTTGGGTTAAAGGTGCTGCAATTTGACCAAACTTACTGATGAACTTCCTGTAGTAACCAGCTAACCCAAGAAAACCTCTAACCTGTTTTGCAGAAGTTGGCGTGGGCCATTTTAGAATTTCAAGGATTTTCTTTAAATTTACTTCAACCCCCTTTTCTGAAATAAGTTGCCTAAGATACTCTACCTGTGAATCTCCAAAATGACATTTTGATTTTTTTGCATATAACTGATTGTTTCTTAAAACTTCCAATACGGTTTGCAAGTGTGATAAATGCTCCTGCCATGATCTACTATAAACTAGTATATTAATAAAAAACCAATATGAACTTACGCAAGTATGGGCGAAAAATATGGTTCATCAGGCTTTGAAAATTTGTTGGAGCGTTGGTAAGCCCAAAGGGCATAACCAGAAATTCATAATGGCCTTCATGTGTTCAGAACGTTGCTTTGAAAATGTCTTCTTCACAAACTCTTATCTGATGATATCCTGAGTGTAAGTCCAATTTGGAAAAATATTTGGAACCATGCAGCTCGTCAAGAAGTTCATCAATCAGTGGTATCGGAAGCTTATCTTAATGGTGATTTCATTTAAAGCCCAATAGTCTACACATAATCTCCAACTTCCTTCTGTCTTTTTGACCAAGAGTACCAGAGATGATAACGGACTTAGGCTAGGATGAATTAATCCAGATTGTAATAGCTCTTGCACTAACTTCTCTATTTGAGTTTTTTGGTAATACGGATACCGGTATGGGTGGACATTGATGGGTCCAATTTGTGGTAGCAAAGGAATTTGGTGGTCGTGCTCCCTCTTAGGCGGCAGCACTGTGGTGGCTACAAAAATATCCCCAAATTCTGCTAGGAGGGCAGTGAGATCAACTAGCAGCATTGATGGGGACTTTTGATCAGTGGTTGCCGTCATGAGATGAAGTGTTGGATCCCGTTTCCTGAATCCAACCTCTTGACAAAAATACCGTGATACGTAAGCGTGGTTCATTGCTTAACATAATTTCTAATCAAGTTTTTTTTCCCGCTAACACATCTCACTTATATAAATGAGCAATTCATGAACAAAACTTATCCTCTCAACCTCATCCATACATAAAT
>JANVCL010000008.1:3481917-3500385 GCA_026546855.1 Erythroxylum incrassatum | reverse complement strand
TAGTCCCAATCACTCTCACCCCTAGCCAATTTACTATTTTACTCTTCCCGTCGGGAGTGGGATGTTACACCGGAGACGCAGTAGTTGGTCGGAGGGCAACGGAGGAGGAAAAACGCCAGGGAGAGGAAAGAATGAAAAGAGGGGAGTCGGGCGCGAGGAGAAAAGGGGGAAGGAAGTCGATTTTAATTAATTTTGGCGACGGAATAATTTCGTCGATAAAGTTAAAAAATGTTGTCGTGAAATTAAGCTTCTGAACATAATTTCACGACGACATTTTATACAATACTGACGGAATTTTTCCATCGTCGAACCAGTCCTCCCGATAATTTTACTGACCAAAAATATATTCCGTCCCAATTTACAGACAAAATTCTATGTATTGGTATATTTCCGTCGCTATAATTTTCCGCGAATATTTTCCTCCAAATTTATCAACGAAAATCCTTTCCATCGTAGTTTTTTTGTTACATATCGACGGTATCGTAATTTCCGTCGCAATTTACATACGAACACTGTTCCTTCGATATATTTTCATTGCTATTACAAAATTTTCTTGTAGTGAGTTGGACTCAAATCCTTCACCAGAGGTGAAGCTTGGGCTACGACACTTACAGTTGATGGAGACTGAACAATTCTACAGTAGAAAAGAATGGTGAAAACTTTCTGTGTATTTCGGTAACTGTCACTGTACACCGTCTCAACTATTTATACATGATCATCTATACTAGTACGAGTAGCTAATCTTGATAACTAACTAACTGAAAAATAACCGCTAACAATAAATAGTCATCAGAGACCAACTCGATTCCAGCAACAGTATAGCGAAGAAGAATGAACGAAATCAGCAGACAAAAGGGTTTTGAGAATCTCAACAAATTCATCTCCATTTGTTGAGGGAATGTATATTTGTGTAATCGTAGTAATGGGTTTGCCGACTTTATGTATATATATAATACTAAAGAGTACATGAACCCAAACTCTTCAGCTAATTTTGCAGAAACCGGTTGCTGGCACCTATCTCATCAGTAAGTTTGGCCTATATCCACAATCATCTTCATTTCGGTTAATCAACTACTGTCCAACTTTGAAATTTGTTCGTTTTTCCTTTTGGCAGTTTTCCTGACTAACTCGAAAATATCAAAATAAATAGAACGAGATTTGTATATTCTGTCCTTTTCTGATTGAACTTTCTGTCAAATCCTTTGGCAAGAAGCATCCATATAATAGTACAGTTAATCATTTAGGTAATGACCAAATTGAAAGATCGTTCCTTAGTCTTTTGGATTAAATATGCGATTGCTATTCATTAACATTCTGTTGGATCGGGGGTTGAGCCTGAAGTTGATTTTTGGCGTTCATTAACATTCTTTCCCCCTCAAGATCAATGTCTTCCTATATTACTTCCTTGATGAAAGCTATTTATGCTCTGAAATCAATGTCTTACTGCACTACTTTTTTGGTGAAAGCTATTCATACTTTGAAATCGTTGCTATCTAGTCTCTGCTTTTATTCCTTTATAGCAAAAAAATAAAGCGATTGCAATATTTTATTTTGGACACTCAAATTTGAATAAGAAAAACAATTTAATATTAAAATTTAAAATGTATTGATTGTGCATTAAACATTAAAAGAATTGATATCATCGAATCGAGTAAAAGCTACATGGAGACTTTAAAATGTTAATGTGATTAAATATTCATTTGAGAATTGAGATCATCAGTTTATTAAATAATTCATTCAAAATATATAAATTATAAATTATTTCATTTCATATGCGTATAACTGTCAGTGAAGTGCAATATTGTTGTTTTAACGAATATTATGCAAGATCCTGGTTGCCGAACATACTCTTACTAGATCAATGTCTTATCACAATCTTGACTTGAGACTCAATGAACAGAAAGCAAAAAATAATAGAAGATAAACCGATGTAAATGAAAATGTACCAAACGGCCCAAAGAAGGAAATATAAATAGTGACAAACACCAACTACCCACTGAAAAGTAAAAGTAAAAAGAAAATCTGAGGTCCAGCCTCGTGTGACAAAACCACAAAGGAAAAATATTCTCTTCCCTAATAATTCAACAGCTGATAACCAAAACTTGATTAGTATTCCAATTTCTGGTCCTAGTCCTGGACAAGATACAACATCACGAGGAAAGGAATGCATATCTTCAAACTTTGATGCTTTCTCGTCCTAGAGGATTTCAATAATAATCAACTTAGCCTGCATCGTCCCTCTCCCAAGGCCTCCTGCTGCATATAAAAAACTATTCGAGTATTGCAGACATTTCAGAAATACTATCCTATCCAAAAAAAAAACAAATTCATCTAGTGCCAGGGATTCCTCTTTACTGCTACATTTCTTTTTGAGCTACTTGCTGAACTTGTTTTCTGCCACAATAGAAGTAAAAGCAGTCAGGTACGTGACAGGTTATTTCATAATCTATTTACGGTACACAAACTTTTACATACCGATTTGGACTTTTTTGCTTTTCCCCGTAACCTGTTCTTTGGAGGTTTCAGTTTGTAGATCCGAACCATCCAATGGTGAGTTGTGAATACCTAAAAATTGAGAAGACCACAAATCAATGAAAAACTTATCTACGACTAATACTACCTCGCAAAGATAAATGAAGCCTATTATGCATTAACAATGTGAATCATATGCTATAGGATTTTTTAAAATGAAAGCTAAAATCATTTCCACACGAGGTTTGAACTTATCATTCTGCAACTGACTCAAAGTTTGGTGAGTTTATAAGGATGATCTGACCTCCTCAAAATGGCTGAGTTTGAAATGTTTCTTCCCAATTTCTGTCCGTCTGACCCTATCAAAACCCTTACCATCTGTTTCCACAAACCTGTAATAGAAGACGTGATGAAAAATAATTATTTAAGAGGGAATACACATACAGTACAAGTCCAACATAGGGATTCATACCTATAATATGATAGCTTGTACATGAGACAATTTAACATGGTTGGAGTAGCCTGAGAATCAATCCGATATTGACCATCTCTCTGCGAGCAGAAAGAGAAGATCCAAAGCAATCAGTAACATGATACTAGTACACCAAATAAGTCAAAAAAAGCTCAATCAAATAACACTCTACAGAACAAATCACAATACGTAGAACAATCCAAATGATGTAGCTAGAAAAGATCAACCAAGGGTAAAATATCATATCATCATTTACGTAAAAGAAATAAATCAGTTCAGCTTGAGAAAAATTCTTACAAGATAATCTGGTTCTTTAATATGAGGGAACACGCCACCTCCTATACGAACCATCCACAGGAACTTGTTAATATCATCACTTGGATAGCCAACAAGACCTAAGCAACAACAAAGTCATGCATCAGAATGGACCTTTTCCCTTGAAAGAAAATATGGACCAGTGCAAGATCAGATGATAAGCAAACCTCCAAAAACAACTAAAACATATTTAACGTCCAAGGAGTTAAAGATTTCCCATGCTGCTTTTTCTGGAGAAGACATGGCAGTACCAACAGTTGCAATGTGTGTGTTATTCCATGTATTATTGTCAACAATGACAGTTCGGTTAGCCATAGCAGTTGTTTGATAACCATAGTCCCACCAGGATGCAACCTATAATAATCAAATGCCGTTTTATATTCATGATGCAATCAAACCAAGTTGAAAGGCGTCAAATAATTAGAAAAACAGCTAAAAGACCAAGTAGAAAAATCAATAGAGTCAACTAAATATCATGGCACATGAATAGACTTTATAAGGCTGCTTCAAGTCAATTTTGTAAACCTAGGAAAACTGACCCTTAGTTACTTGAACTGCATCTGATCTCGAGATATAGTTGCCTTACATTAGTATAGCCAAATCTTTCACCAGAACATATTGTGCATGATGCATCAAACCATGTTGTAGTTTACACAACTAGATCTAATTCTAGAATTCCACTGCATAAATAAATAATTTAGCTTTTTTTTTAAGGAAACATATATAAACTGTAGACATCATTACTCTTATCATTCCAGAGGTTGAAAAAAAATTTAATGCCAAAATGTCTAAAGTTGCACAGTTAAAACCATATTGCCAAAGCTTTTGAATAGCTAAAATTTAACATGTGTAGCAAAGTTGAATAAAAAATTTGAAATTGGAAAAGAACATATAGGAATGAACTTACTTTATCATCAACATCAGTGTTGTGCCGTAACCATGAATAAGCCTCTCTAAAATCATCAAAGACATGAAGGCCACCATCATGAGAATAAGATGTCAAAACAATTGAAGGGGCTGAATAAGCTTCAGCTGCTGCCCATACACAATGAACCTTCAAACAGATAGGACAAGAAACAATTACCAGAATATCATAAAACGGGTTAACACATTAGAAAGACAAAAATTCTTCGTAATTGAGTATGGTGTGAAGGATGAAACAAAATGAAAGGTTAGGGATTGAAGGCTGCAAAATAACACACGATTATAGTCCCAAGACATCAATGAATGACAGAGAATATAAATGAGTTACTTATTGGAGCTAAGAGAAAAGAATAAAAGAAAAGAAAAGACAGCATATATAAACACACTTTATGATAATGAAGATTATTTGTCCTTGGGAAGGGGGGTCAAGGACTAGGATTCCACATACCACATAGAAGGCACCGAGTAACACAAGGAGGAAAATAGATATAACAGAAACCACCAAGGGTAAAACAAGGAGTCTCTTATTGGATCGGGAAGTGACTGGTGTCTTCTCCACAATATCTTTTTCCTTCTTCTTGTTCCTTTTTGAGGATCTTGTTTTTGATGCTTCTTCAGGTTTCCGAGAGTTCACTGAATCATTTTGAGCTCCAGCAGCACTTGAACTTTGTGCAACTTGTGTAGTAGAATTGACCGCTGCAGCAATATTTGAAGTACCCTCTCCTGACTTAAAATCAATATCAAAATTCTAAAATAAGGTTTCAAGTTAAATAGATGGCTGGATAAAGTAGAAATAGCAGGACACAGGTCCATGCTTACATCAGTTTTGTAAGTCCCTGTGGGCACGGGTAGCTGAAACTTGATAGACTGTGTGAAAACATTAAAAGCTTCAGACAGAGCAATCCCAGACAGGATGCATGCCGCTGGGGCAAGCACAAGCATCAGACGCACCTATAATATTTGTAAAAGCCAAATGATCACATAGATATAACAAAAAGAGATGAGAAAAAATATGTAGGAATTAAATGTCAAAGGTTTTACTCACCATAACTCCAGAAAAATAAACAGATGTCACAATATAAAGCACAATAAACGAGCTTGCATCAGATAAAGGCAGAAAGCATGCCTAGCAAAACAAACAGAGCATTACGAAATCAATTCTTTGTAGAAGTTTATTGCTGAACACAAAACAGGCTTTAAATATTTCCAACTTACAATGATCCCAGCTGGAACTAAGAAAGCCAATATATTGATGTCCATGAAGTAAGATGGCCAAGTAGGCGGTTGATGTTCACTAACACTAGCAATGATTGGGATATACTTGCTTGCATAGGTTCTGCCTCATCAAAACAAATAAAATAGAATTCAATAAAATTTGGGAACTCACTGAAAGTTTAACAACTAGGTTGATAATACACAGAAAGAGAGAGAAGGAGCGAGAGATGTCTAGCTGCTCATCAAGTGCTTTAAAGACACAGTACACAGATGTCAGCTTACTCTGGATTTTAGGTTGCACTAACCCAAAGCATACATAGTTTACCCTATACAACATTAAATCAGGATGACTACAGCAGTGGCTGCCAATAGTCATAAAACAAACACTTACGGATCAAGCAGACTCAGACTTCGTCCACTCCATCCCTTTGTTGGGCTGGAAGCCACCAATGCAATTAGAATTGCTATCACAGCACAGCAGACAACCCTGAGAAACACAAAATCCCAAATACAAATAATATTTTCATGCCCTATGATAACATAGTATGGTTGGAATGTTCGTGCATTATCTTCGTTAGCTGCTATCTGTGATATCAAGTTTCCAGACAACTAAACATAAAAACAAGAAGAAGATGATGGAAGCTTACAGGCCAACAGACACGACAAGTGTGACAGCTACTTTAAACATTCTTGGAGACAGAATCCCTTTGACATAATACACAAAAGCAACCACGTGGATTATAATGAAAACCTGCATAGCAAAATCAGGAATAATAAGACAAGGGCCGAATAGGACAAATATAAACATCATCCTGACTAACTGTTCATGGTTAAAAATATTACAATTCTTTTGAAAGATTGAACAAAAGAAAATATAGATATACAAAAGAAAATATAAATAAAAATATTGGCTTGGAAGTACTTTATTGGAGAAAAAACTCACCAAAAATGACGCAAAATGTTCCGAGGTCATTACAGCATTGAAGCCAACAACAGGTACCAAAGCAGCTAATAATGTTCCCAGGACCACCTGCATATACAAGTCTTATTTACGAAATAATAAACACGGAATTCAGCCCCAGCGACAAATCTATGTTCATGATAACTGGTTGGGACTAGCAATTTAAATCACAGGTGTGGACACAGCTAATAATGTGACCAAGACTATCGGTGTTACTCACTAAAAGACCAAGGAATTCAACCACATTGAGATGACCAGCCATTCCAAGAGATTAAAATTTTTAAAAGTCCTGTATCCTCAAAAAGAAGCTCCAAAAATACTCATCAAAAGACGACAATGTTCATGATAAATGATTGGAACTAATCATTTTCTTTTTATGTTAAAGATGATTTTACTTTCAAATCCAATACACATGCACTACATGCAAACAAATAACAAGAGAAGCCATGGAAAGATGATCAACTCAATTATAACTGTAAAATAATCAACAATAACTTAGTCACTACATTATTTAAACATCACCTACAAAGAGAAAACATATTCCAAAAACATCCTCGGCACTATAACCTTAGCCATATTTGCTTATCATATATTCTTTTAATCTCTCTCTTACATATTTATTGTTCAGCAGATGAAACATGGCATAGAATTCTGGGCACTTGTCATAGGGAAAAAGTCAAAGGGTGCAAGATAAGCAATGCACTTGAAAGCAGTGACACATCACAAAAAAAGTCACCACGGTTTTGAATGTCTAAATAACTTATATAACGTTAATCTTAATACAACTTAATATTCCCCAAGACAACATGTGACGAGTACAGATCTTGTTGAGGAAGTACACAAAAGCCTTCCTACTTATTGACCCATAACCAGAGAAAAAAGGATCCAGGAAAGAAAATGACATACAAAAAGGGAGTGGTAGAGATCCAGTTATAGGTGATGTTGAGGCTAGAGGACAATAAAACAGAGGATGAAGAAAGGAAAAGACAATATAGAGGAGAAAGTAGCTAGCAAGGCCAGATGTTACCTAGGCTATGCCTTCACAACTTTGAGAAATTGTGGTCCAGCCCAAAATAACATAATATGTATCCAGGAACAAATGTCAAGTGTTGCAAAACTTGGTCAAGGTTGATCAAAAGGTAATAGAAAGGATGGACCGAAGCATAAACACAATAGTCCTTTTCCATGTCTCAATCCAGGGTAAGCTATGCACTTGGAAGGGTATATCCACTTCAGATCAATGTCCATCTTAAGCTTTGCCATGTCTTTAATAATTATTAAATACAATCAACATGACCATACAATCCTATGAAGATGTTTATCAACACTTTCTCTTGATTCTGATTGATTTCATTGGCATGTTATGAATACTTACAAGCGGAGCATAGGCGATGTACAGTCGAGAAGAGTAGCGGCCAGTGAAAATGCACAAAAGTACATGCATGGGAATAAGATTAATTATAAAGGTGTAGCCTCCCCATGAGCAAACCTGAATTACAGAACAAGAATATCAGTAAACAAAAAAATGACAAAAAATTAGAGGAAGCAAGTAAAATTAGCACAAATCTTACCATGTAGAAGTATGCTAGAGCATTCAAAGTGGCATAAAAAAGAGATCCAGTATTGAGAGTCTGCAAACATCGCAAATTCAACACCAGAAATGAACATTTATTATCTTAAATTATATATAACATTAAGCAATCTATGGAAAATTGATTACATATAACCATCAACAGTGCATAAGATGTGAATGTTGCTTGAACAAACAGTTAATATGAAGCTTAGACAAAATTTGGATCATTTTCATGCATCAAAATCTACCTTTATATAAAGATAGAAAGTGAAGATCAAAGCAAATATAGCTACTGCTTCATTGTCATAGCTGCCTGCTACGGATCTTGATATGTATGATGGAACCTGCAAAAGAATTTACACAAGTAAAACAGTTTTGACAAGCATTTTAGTGTATCATAAATCCTGACATTTCTACATCATGGGTAATCCATACATGGACAATATGCGTTAGATTTTCACTTTTGTTTTTTTTATGGAAATGAGGCAAATCTTTCAAGCATGTTCATGAAGCTTATGAAAATAAGAGCATCTTTATGTTGGCAGAATTGCATTTTATTCTAGAGAGGACCAAAGCCTAGTTATGGACTCCAGAATGCCTTCATTATGCTGTTCCCACATTGATTAAAGTCAATTTTCATCTGTGAACAAGCAGATATGGATGTCTTCTAGAATCAGCTATCAACAAGGAACATGCAGTTTGCGTCCTGTGGACTCGATTGCATTGAAATCCACCCTCCACATCACTGACTTTATTATCATTTATAGCAAATGTTAATAAGCCGTATTGTTTGTTTATCAATGCTTGAAGAACTTCTTTTAGGACACTTTTAACTGCAATTGGTTTATAAGGCTACTGAAATACTAAAGGTGAAAACAAAACAAGAAAAAAAACATGAACATGAACATAATCATCCAATGCAATTAAGCGAAAGCAGATACATAATAATATATCAATTTGGTTATAGAATATAGCAATAAATCCATGAAAGTATTCTCCACATAATGATGAGACAAAAGGACCAGAAGATATAATGTTTATTTGCTGTGATTATTAAAGAATTTAGTAGTGTATCTGAATCATCAATTCCCATATACCCGCAGTATGATTTACCATGGCCAAAAGAGCTGCTGCTGTCAGTCCAGCCCCAACACCTTTAATTTCCTATGGATAAGTAAATTAAATACTATCAGCAAAAATAACAAAACCAAACATCATATCTAGTAAAAAGAGGAACCAAAAAGAAAATAGTACTGACCTTGGTCAAAAGGTAGGTTGCCCATGAAGCAAATGCAGAGAAAATTGGTGCAGTGAACACACAAACAGTCTCAACAGACAGAGGAATATTCAATGAATTTAAGATCCTAACAATTTCCAAGGTAATGAATCAAGAAATTAGCTGAAAGGAAACTTGCGAATAGTCTAACAGGTACTACACAAAAACTAAATGAATAACTTTTATAGATAAGACTTGCACAGATATTAATCAAAAGGCACTCACCACCACATTGTGCCTGCTGTCAAGGTCAACCCGGGAAAAACTGTGCCACCAATGACACGGCCAAGAGGATACCTAATTGAATCACAGCGTTACAATCAACAGAGATACAATACAAAAGCGAAAAATTCTGCAATTAGCATCTGCCAACTAGAGTAGCAATTACCATGTTCGATCATCGAACCAATTCCAAAAGTCATATATTCCCTTTTTTGTTAAAAACTGAAAACCAAAAACACCAATGCCTGTTAACTTTTATGAATCAGTATTATACAAAATGATAAATAAGGAAATAAGAACCTGAGTAACTCTGTAATTGAAATACGGATCAAATTCGTGAATAACACTCTCATACTTTATAACCTGCCACATGATAGATATAAATTAACTAACAACATTAATTAATCAACAAAAAAAGAAAACCCAAATTACAATTTCTCATGAAAGTCCAAATTAGAAAGTAATGACAACATCCAAAAAAGTACTTAATCAAATACGTCTTCTTTCCTTGGTAGTCATCAAAATCATCAGTATTCAGCAACCAAAAAGAAACATAGAAAGCAAGTGGCAGCTAAGAAAATTGAAGATAATATTATATAGTCATATCTAGAAACAATTCAGTTTTAAAAACAGACAGATGACAATCTAAAGAATGTATCTGAACACATAAATGCTTTTGTTTACTTAAAACTTTAAGCTAAAGAATGTATCCACTGAAAAGCTTCAGTTCTTCGCTAGAGCAGAGGAACAGTGATAAGATGAGAAAAACAGCGTCGTGATGATCGGATCTGGATGGTTATGTGATACTTACAGAGAAGAGACGGATCGAGAAGGCGAAAACTCCGATCAAGATCAGGATGAAGAAGGAGAAAACATTCCCGAAAGCGTGACGCAAGGTCGTTGAACCATTGGCGCTCTCAGGACTCGTCATTGACAACAGAGGAAACAATTAGAGTGTGGTAGTGTAAGGGTTTCGCAAGGTCGTTGAGTGCGAGGAGACTTTTCTAGTTTGCGGGCAGTGAGCTACTCACTTGCGGGGACTCGATTAACAAAATCACCAAAATGCCTCTCAAAATTGCATCTCACTGACAAAAGTATCCTTCCGATCTCCACTTGGCAAGATGTTATTAGTTGATTTGTGAATGTGACCCACAGTTAAAGAATTGCGTGGCAATCCACTTGGCTGCAAATGATTCGCCAGCATATGTGTTCTCCTACCTTTGGCTCTCTTGCTAATTTTTCCACGACGATATTTTTATTCGAACTTTAAAAAGTCTTTTTATTTACAATGAATAGTAAGCATAAAAGGTTAAATTGACTTTAAATTTTTAAAAATTATTTTTATTAAAAATAACAAAAATGCATATAACATTTTAATTAATTAAATATTAATAATATAAAAGGTTAAATTGACATTAATTTTTTTAAAATTATTTTTATTAAAAATAACAAAAATACATATAACATGTTAATTAATTAAATATTAATAATATAACAACCTATTTTATAATATCAATTTAAGATAATAATTAATTTATATTTATATTAATTTAATTTAATTTAAAATAGTATATATTACTCATATTTTATTATTATTCTAATTAAAAATTAAATTTTATAGAAAAATTTAATCATTAAAATTGCTTGTGAATTCGTCTTTTATTGTTAATAATAAATTCCTTAAAAAATCGCAGGCTAAAAGCCCAATCCATTTGAAAAGGCCCAGGTTTGTATGATATCTATCCAATTGCATGACTAGTGAGGAGACAGCCTCGGTCGACCCATAAGAGCCATCTGATTTTCATGTTCAAGGGAATTTATTGCCCTTGTTCCCTTGAATCAACTGGCGAATCTCCCGATCGTTGTATCTTTCTGTTGTAACACACGGTTCAAACCCTAACCCTAGCTTTATCTTTTCTGTTCTTAGGGTTTCAATTTCATGAACTCGTTTAATTTTCAGCTCTGGTAGTAGGTTTTTAGGCTGTGGCTTGCGTGCCCTAGATTTGGCTTTTGGCTTTTGGCTTTTGCCTTGTGTTTTCTTTTTCTCTTTCTTTCGATGTTATCTAGGGCTTTTGTGTTTTTGTTTTTCGGATTTATATTATTTTTAAACTGATTGGTTTCTTTTTGTTTTTGTTGTTGTTTTCTTCTTCTTTCAAGATTTAAGGTTGCTAGTTTCTTAATCTGAAAGGCTTGTGTAGTTGAATCAATAGCTATTTAGGATGGCTTCTCTTAAGGACCTCCTACCTCCGGTAAAATCCACTACAGCAACCTATTATGATCATTCAAATGACCCATGGTTCAAGCAGCGATTCAGTGCCCCAGAGGGGGAGCAATCCACTGTGCTTAAACATAATCCTGTGCCTCCCTACTTGAAACGCTCTGGTTTTGTTCCACGGAGAGTGGAGGATTTTGGTGATGGAGGTGCATTTCCAGAGATTCATATTGCACAATACCCTCTTGACATGGGCAGGGATAAATCCGCAAAACCAGGGTCGAAGATTCTACCTGTGACAGTTGATGCCCATGGGAATGTAGCATATGATGCTATTGTCAAGCAGAACGAAAATGCCAAGAAAACTGTCTATTCACAGCATAAGGATCTTATTCCAAAAATTTTGAAGAATGAGGAAGGGACTGACGAGGATGAGGATGAGGATTTGCAGAAAGAGATTGAGGAGACAACACTAGAAACCAAGGCTGCACTTGAAAAGATTGTGAATGTTAGATTGAGTGCAGCACAGCCTAAGAATGTGCCTAAACAGTCTTTGGATTCAAAGTATATCAAGTATAAGCCATCACAGCAATCAGCAGCTTTCAACTCTGGTGCAAAAGAAAGGATTATCAGAATGGTAGAAATGCCAGTGGACCCACTTGAACCTCCAAAATTCAAGCATAAGAGGGTTCCCAAGGCTTCAGGATCACCACCTGTGCCAGTCATGCACTCCCCACCTCGGCCTGTGACTGTGAAGGATCAGCAGGATTGGAAAATACCTCCTTGTATCTCAAATTGGAAGAATCCTAAAGGTTACACAATTCCTCTTGATAAGCGTTTGGCAGCTGATGGAAGAGGTTTGCAGGATGTGCAGATCAATGATAATTTTGCTAAGCTGTCAGAGGCACTTTATATTGCTGAGCAAAAAGCTAGAGAAGCTGTTGCAATGAGATCAAAGGTTCAAAAGGAGATGATGATGAAAGAGAAAGAAAGAAAAGAACAGGAGTTGCGTGCATTAGCCCAGAAAGCACGTTCTGAGAGAACTGGCACTGCTCAACCAGCTTCTATACCTATTCCATCTGAGAAGAGCACAATGGATGATGTTGACACGAGAGGAGATTATGAACGAGTGAGGGATCGAGATCGGGAGAGGGATGTTCCCAAGGAGTCAAAGGAGGAAAGGGAGGAGCGCTTACAACGGGAAAATATTCGACAGGAACGACGTAAAGAGAGGGAGAGAGAGAGGAGGTTGGAGGCCAAAGATGCTGCAATGGGTAAGAAAAGTAAGATCACTAGAGACAGAGATCGTGACATTAGCGAGAAAGTTGCTCTTGGTATGGCCTCCGCTGGAGCTGCAAGAGGAGAAGTTATGTATGACCAAAGGCTGTTCAACCAGGAGAAAGGAATGGATTCTGGTTTTGCCACTGATGACCAATATAATGTGTATGATAAGGGTCTGTTCACAGCGCAGAACACCCTTGCTACAATTTACAGGCCAAAGAAAGATGCTGATGCCGAGGTGTATGGAGGTGCAGACGAGCAGTTAGAAAAGATCATGAAGACAGAGCGATTCAAACCGGACAAGGGTTTTACTGGCACTTCAGAGAGGGCTGGTCCACGAGACAGACCAATTGAGTTTGGGAAGGATGCAGAAGAAGCTGATCCGTTTGGTCTGGATCGTTTCTTGACTGAAGTGAAGGAGGGCAAAAAGGCCATGGACAAAATTGGCTCTGGCGGCACAATGAAAGCTAGTGCTGGATCATCCATGCGGGATGGTTATGAAGGGGGTTCGGGTAGAACTCGCATTGGATTTGAAAGAGGCCGGTAGACGTGAGTTGAAATAATTTGTGTTAGAATTTGTAACCTTTTCCCAGTTAGTAGTTGTATTCTACTACTTGAAACCGTTTGTGTTTGGCGATTTATATTTAGCATTTGGTCAAGATGTTTGTACTCTGGTTAATTTTCTGAATTCCTGAATAAGTTAATCCTTCTCTGTGCTACTTTATAAGTACAATTTATGTTCTTGCCGAGTAAAGATGGAATGCATTTGATTGCATTACCTATATACATTGCAAAATTAGTATATCATTTTTTCTTAATGTTTGATGCCTTGGGTGTGTATAATGCGGGCTCTTATAGTTCCGTGTTCATATGTGGACGGAAAGCAGGAATGCCAAGAGTGAATTCCCAGAAAGAGAAGATATTCTTTACGGAAACACCTTCTGTTACATTGCCATAGGAGGCCCTAGACACATAGACCAAAATAGACATGCTATGCGAGCCTGCATGGGAGAATAATAACGGCATGTTTAGTTCAACCTAACGTATTCCTCAAAATTACCTATTCTTGTGTTTGATTAGAAAAAGAAATATAGAATAGCTATTCTTGGTTTAATTATTCCCCGAACTTGGGAATAGGTAAAGACAACGTAATCTTTTCTTTACCTATTTTTGGATATGTTGGAAGAAAGATTACCACATTAAGGACTGAAATATTCTTCTCTCTATTGATCTCGTCTTCATACTTCACGCTTTCATTTCCCTCACTCCTGTGCTCCTCGCTCTCGTCTTCAAGCTCGTCTATCTTTGTCTTCGTAGTCTGGTCTTTTCTCCAACATGTCTCTGCTATTTTCTTTCTGTCACAATTGTACTTGGTCATAATCGTGCAACTTCTTGATGTTTCCTTTCTACTAAATGTTAGTCACGGGGGTGACACTGGGATGACTAATTAAGTCACCCTCGTGATTAGCCACCATGCACGGGATGACTAATTAAGTCACTGCTGTGACTCTAGTCGTAATTAGCATTTAAATGCTAGTCATGCATGAATAACGTTTAAAAGTTAATCACACCACCTTATTAAGGTGGCGACTTTTCACCACCGTGAGGTGGTGAAGAAAAAGAAAATTAATAAGAATAAAATTAATAATAAGAAGAAGAAAATTAATAATAGTAAAGAATTTAATAATAATTTTAAATAAAAAAATTAATATTAATAAGAACAATAGTAAGTTGTGTAAGTGAGATGTGTGAGAAGTTAGGGCTTCTTAGTGTTTTTGAAGAACTTGAGTTTTAGCAAGTAACATATTAATTTTCACGAGTTGTACAAATATGAAACAAATATGATGATTAATTGATATTACATGATCATGAGAATAGTGGTCATTATACATGTGTATCGTCAATGAAGAATAAGAATATTGATGTCCTATCTTTGTGTTTATGATGATTAACATTTCATGAGTTTGAAATAGAAAGATCATTGATAATGGTATATGAAAAGGGTGCAGAAATTTAGTAATAAATATATATGTACGTAAATGTTTTGTTTTCGGTATTATGATCAAATATAGAGTATGATTTGTTTGTGATTGAAATTGAACTGAAATAGAAGTAGGAATGAAGAGGAAATAATGAAGATATAAGCTATAAATGATAGATTAAGCAAAAGAGATGAACTAGGAAGAAAATGGTAATGAATTGTGTTGGATTACGGTATATGAGTGCTTTTACTAAACATGCATTTATATTTTAGCCATATTTTAATATATAGACATCCAAATGGAATGATTTTTTAATTTGAATTAAATTAGAGACATATGGCTATATTTTTCATGAAGATATCGAATTTAAATTATGTCTTTAAAAGTTTCAAAATTTGAATTGAAGTTAAATACTGAGTCCAGTTGCAGCTTGAGACTAGTCGATGGTATTTTGTGTATAACTTCTAAAATATTGAACCAAATTGTATGAACTTTGTGTCGTTAGAAACTTAAGACATATATGAACAATTGTTTAGAATAATGTTTTGCCTAAATCTTTCTTTTTCCATGTCAAAATGGGCCTGTAAATTAATATGAAAATATGTTTTGAAGAGTAGCTAAATGAAGCCTGAATATTGATCATTAGGTAGTGCACAATCGTGCTAATCCTTAGGGTAGTGCTCGATCATAACAGAGAGGAAACCTTATGAAAGTTGTACGATCGTGCACAAACACGATCGTGACAGAGGGGAAGCATTGAGTAGAGCACGATCGTGACAGAGAAGATTTAACAAGAAATGCAAGATTGTGCAAGCACAATCATGACAATGATATTATTAATAAGAATAAAAATAATAAAATTAACAATAAGAATGAGAAAATTAATAATAGCAAGGAATTTAATAATTATTATTAATAAATAAATTTAATAAAATTAATATTAATAAGAATAATTGTAAGTAGAAAATTAATAATAATAATAATAATTAATAAGAAGAAGATGAATAAAATTAATAGTAACAAGGAATTTAATAATAATAATAATTAATAAAATTAATTTTAATAAGAATAATAATAAGTAAAAAATTAATAATAATAAAATTAATAAGAATAAAGAATTTAATAACAGTACCAAGAAAATTAATAATAATGAAGAATTTAATAATAATATTTAATTAAATAATAAAAAATAAAAACAATTAATAAAATAATAATAATAGTAATAGTAATCATAATAATAATAATAAGTATAAAGATAATGATATTTTAGTCTTTTTGTTACTTATTCTTTTGTCATTCCAAGTTTATATTTTCAAACCAAACATTAACATAGAAATTTTTTAGCAGTAAATTAAACAAAGTAATATTGATTCTATTCTATTCTTCATCTTTTCTATTTCTCAAAACAACTATTCTATTCTTTATCTATTTCAGTCGATAAACCAAACAGGTTGTAAGCAACATAAAGATCCATGAGCCGAAAAGGAGTTGAAAAGGTTGGGTCGGGTGTAAGAACACCAGAGAAAGTACAATGAAAGCCATTTCCCTCCCTAAATTTTGAACAGATGCAAGTAATGTCATGCGCTGCATCCGACAAAAGTACATTTTTCCAGGTCAGCAGTGCCCCTCCAAAGCCAGTGTCTTTCTTTTAAGTACAACCAACTTGATCTGTAAACAAATTTGTAAGAGCACAATGCTTAGTTAGAACATTAAACAACTATTTATGACATCTGAAAAAACTTTCCCAACACATGAATCCAAAATGGTTTAAACCTTTAAGCGAAAACATTTGAATCAATTTGTTGGATGTTTGGAAAAATCTGTCGAATAATCACAGAATAGCTGGCAGATTTTGCCTGCAAAGAAGAAATGATATGTAGCAATTAGCAAATCAGAATAAATGATGGGAAATTTTCCACTTAGGCATAGTCAAAGAACTTAGTCTAAAATGTTGAATAAAGATTCATTACAAATTCTAGCAGCAGTTAAAATGAAAATTTGACCTAAGCTGGCACAAATGCATTCTATTCAAGTCTCTTCATTCTCTCATGTTATATAGTGTATAACAGTAAGGAGCAGATTGTTGGTACGAAAATCCTAGACGCAAATGATAGAACGCTTCACCAAAGAATATCGAACTTGGGAAAATGTGAAGAACAAATAAACAGAAAATGTCAAAACTCACATCTAACCTCACAATGTTACGATCATTTGATAAAGCTACAGAAGGATAAATGAAAGTGGCAATCTTACAAGCTAAATTGCTGTCCACATATTAACTCCAACAATTTAATTTTCAAATCACTAGCAACTATGAACACTAGTTGGTGTTCACATATGGAAGTGACATAACCTACAGCTAAGGGGCACGATTCATCAATGGTGATAAACTACTATATGGGGAACAACTTCAAAGGTTCACATACTGATGTATTTGGCAGCAAAGTGTAAATTTAAATAAGTTTTGCAACTTCCTCTGCTGTCAAAGATATGTTCTCTATTTTATTCTTAAGGACCCTCAAGAATCTTGACACCAAACGTAAAGCAAGAGATCAAAGTGTTAAACACCAAACAACATGTTACCTAGGATATAAGCTGAATTCAAGTTAAATCTAAGGAGAAGAAGTAAGCATAAACAAGCATTACATAACAAAGATCTACAACATATGGCTCTCTTAAGAGGAGAATGGGAAAAGATCAACTTCTAGAGGTTCCCCTTATTCAAGTATAAGATCAGTGAAGCCTACCAAATAATAGAGCTTATGCCAATCAGATCAGTTATAGCATAGCATATAAACATAAAGCTGTAAGCGGCATTAGTTCTGACCAATACTTTAAAACAAACAAATAAAGCAATAAAAAGTGGACAAGAAAATTTTAAAAAATCAAATAATGTAATAAAAGTTTCAGGAGTGAATTCATTCCAAGTTGAAGATTATCATACACATGGGTTGTTTTCAAAATATATAGTGGTTAACTTCTCTCTAGAACCAGCAATGGCCTCAGCTATGCCTTCAAGTGATTCTATCTGGTTGTCATTGAGCCACAGATCTTCCAACCTGCATGTAAAGCTCTCAATTAAGTACTATATTAGTAAAACAAGTACTCCAAAAAGTACAGAATACATACTTTGTCAGGTTCTGAATGTCCTCCACTGAGCTTAGTTTGTTAGATGATACATCTAGTACACGAAGATTGACCAAGGTCGATAGACCTTCCATTTTTGAGATACCATTGTGGCTCAAGTATAGTTCTTCCAGTGAGACGCATTCCTTAGAATTGAAAAAATAATAATTAAGGAAAAAGGTAAAGATAAAAGTGAACAGAGAAAATTTTCTGACTACCATAAGTGCAACTCTTTCAAATACATAATGACTGAGTAAATCTTTTTTTACATACCTCAAAACCTCTCATTGAAGTTAAACGATTGCTTTGCAAACTAAGCTTCTCGATACATTTTAACCCACAAAGATCAATTACTTTGATTCGATTGCGTCCCAGCCAAAGCTCCTGTAAGTTTGTTAAATTATGCATATTCTCCATTACCTAGCAAGCAAAAAGAC
>JANVCL010000008.1:3457507-3478999 GCA_026546855.1 Erythroxylum incrassatum | reverse complement strand
TGTGTCTCCAAAAGTGCGTGATTTTACATGGCGAGCTTGTAGGGATGTGCTTCCCACCAAGTTTAATCTTTTACGGAATGGGCTTGATGTGAATCCCAATTGTTTTTTCTGCTCATCTCTTGAGTTTAGTGATCATGCGTTGGGTCATTGTCCTAGAGCATCACTGTGTTGGCAGATTGCGGGCTTTCCTACACCTTCAACAACTGTCACTTTTCTTGATTTGATTCTGTAGATTTGGGCGTCTCAGGGCCAAGAAAAAGCGGAGTTTGCCGCCTATATAGCATGAAATTTGTGGCGATCCAGGAATGACTTCTGTTGGGCTACAAAATTTATCCCACTGCACCAGATTGTCCATCTTGCCACTACCCAGATTGCTAATTGGCGGTCTCTCTTAGGTCTACGCGATTCGGTCTGCGGTGGATTTGGCGGCATTGCTGGTATTCCTAGCCACCCTATTTGTGTTAATTCTGAAAACTTCAGTTGGCAAGCTTTTTGTAATGGCGCCTTGTTTCAAGTTGAAGATGCCACCGACAGTGGCGCGGTATTTGAAGATGGTGAAGGGAGGTTTCTTCAAGCTTTATCAAGCCACTCTGTAGGATGTAAATCTCCGGCCACGGTTGAAGCATTGGCGTTACGAACAGCGTTGCAATTCGTCATGGCCCATTACCCTTCCCGCGGTTACATTTTTATTGATTGTCAAGCTTTATTTTTGCCCTTAATTCTCATTCCTTAGACTTCTCTGAGTTTGGTATTGTTGTTTTGGACTGTAAGACATTATTGGAGCTTCGACCAAATATCCAAGTTCGATGGATACGCTGCATTATGAATGGCGCTGCTCACTCTTTTGCTCGAGCATCCATTCAATTTTCACCACTGTGTATTTGGGGAACTATTTCGACAATTCTCCACTCTCATTATCATTAATCCAAGTGTGGGATATTTACTTAAAAAAACAATAATATATAATAAGAATAAGAATACTAAGATTAAAACCCCTAAAAAAAAGAATACTAAGATTAATAATAAGAAGAAGAAAATTAATAATAATAAAGAGTTTAATAATAATAATTAATAAAATTAATTTTTAACAGTTAGTAGAAAATTAATAATAATAAACTAATAATAATAAGAAGAAAATTAATAATAATAAGAAAAATAAAATTAATAACAATAAGGAGAAAATTAATAATAATAATTAATAAAATAATAATAATAAGAATAATAGTAAGTAGAAAATTATTAATAATAATAGTTAATAAGAATAAGAATAATGAAATTAATAATAATAAGAAGAAATTTAATAATAATAAGGAATTTAATAATAAAATTAATAATTAATTAATAAAATAATAATAAGTAAAAATTAATAATAATGATGATGATGATGATGATGATGATAAATATAATTAATTAAATAATAATAATAATAATAATAAAGATATTTTGATCTTTTTGTTAATTATTCCTTTGTCATTTCAAGTTTATATTTTCAAATTAAATACTACGTATAAATTCTTTAGTGGTAAACCAAACAAAATAATACCCTTTTTATTTTATTACTCATTTTTTCTATTTTTAAGAATAATTATTCTATTCCTTATTTATTATAACAAACAAGTTGTAAGGCTTTTAGTTTAATGAAAGCTTTTAAAAATTTTCATATGGTTCAATAAAAGATTATATATATTTTAAAGCAATAAAGGATAATAAATTAAATAGTGTTTGATATTTTATATTTTAAAAAATTAGTAATAAACTTTTTAGAATTTGAGTAAATCATGTTAAAATATTAATTTTGATAATGTGACATATAGATGATCATTTATTAACGACATAAGTAAAATATAATATTTTAACTTAATTTATATGAATTTTAAAATATTAATTACTAAAATACAAATTTAAAAGTTTGATATTAAATTAGAAAAATATAAAATCTAGTTAAATACGTTTTGAATATATTATCTCAAAATAATAATGATAATGATATGTTTGACAAAAAATAAAAAACTGTAAAATTCTTTTTAGTTAGATTCGTTTGGGCCAAAATGGTCCAACGTCTCAAGCTCCGTGACACACTTTTCTTGGGCTTGTACAAGAGCTGTGAATTTTTTATAAATTATATTCTATATAAACTGTATCTACTATCTAGTCTTTTTCTGTTTTTTGGGAAAGGTTTGGTGAGACGTATTTAAAATCTTGATACAAACTTAAACTAGAATTTTCCTAGACTAGTTATTTATTCCTGCCCTCTTGTAGCTCATAGAGTAAGCAACTAAGCACTCAATGGTAAATAGAACGCGAGTACATGTCACGTGACGGACAATTTGAAACCAAAGGTTAGCACGTGCCTCCCTATTTGAATTGAACCTAAAGAAAAACCCCCAAAAAAACAGCACCAAAAAATCCCTCTCTCTCTCTCTCTCATTCCTAGTTTTAAATCGGAGACGAAAAGAAGGCCATGGAATCGATACTAGTGGAGTGTGTAAACAACAGTCTTGGCCATTTCATGTACAGGAACGCCATTTTCATGTGCGAACGCCTTTGCGCTGAATTCCCTTCTGAGGTTCTGTAAAGTCCTTCTCTCTCTATTACGTCTCTCAATTTCTCGGAGATATTCTGTGTTGATTGTTAGCCTGCTTTTCCCCATTTTTTGCTCATTTACTGCTAGTCATGGTTTCGCATTCTTCAATTTTTTTACCCCTCTTACGGATATTATCATTGGAATCTGAGTTAGCTTGATTTAGGTAGCTTTCCTAATTTATTGGCTCGATCGGTAGTTTAGAGTTCAGTACTGGTGGCATAATGGAGCACTTGTGTGCTATGAAATCAAGATTTTGATAGAAAGGGAAGTAGATTGAGTTGAGATGAAGTTGGAGTAGTACCTTTAGGTGACCATTGTTTCTTAAATTATTTCAGAAAGATCTTAAGTTTCATTTGAAACTAGATCTCTGAAGGCACTCTACTACTTGTGACCTTATTATTGGTTTATTGCCTCATGTTTCTGGACTCTCCCATTATAGTGAATCCTTATTTTTATTTCAATGATTACATTTGAACAAATGCACCAAACACTAGTATAAGGACTTCAATGGCTTATTTATTTCTAAATGTGATTCTCGATGGCTATTTTTCTCCATGTGCAGACCAATTTACAATTGCTGGCTGGATGTTATTTACAAAACAATCAAGCTTATGCAGCTTACCATATTCTTAAAGGTAGATGTGGCGATTAATTGATATCAGCTTCTTTCTTTTCAGTGTTTGTTAAGTTATGATGTCCTAAAGTATTTCATTTTTTTTCTCAAAAAAAAGTATTTCATTTTTAATTCTTTCCTTTTATTTTTTTACTGGAATCATTTAAAGTGTTGCTTATTTGTATATTTCTCATTTTTCTATGTTCATTATTCCATGAAGGCACGCAAATGGCTCAATCCCGCTACTTATTTGCGATGTCATGCTTTCAGATGGATCTTCTAACTGAGGCTGAAGCAGCACTATACCCTGCTAATGAGCCTAGTACGGAGGTATATATATGTGAGATTCTTAGGAAAATCAAATTACTGCCAGAAAGAAAGTAGTTACAAATTCTGTTAATTGTTAGCAGTGTGTATAATATGAATGTTTCTTGCAGTTTCTTGTAGTTGTTTCTATAAATAACTTCATAATCTTTTACCAACTCTAATCAGAAAAAATGAGAGAAGAAAAAAAATTCCCTCAACATTACAGTTCCTTTCAAGAGGGATTGCTTGATATAAATTAAGTTAATCCACATATGACGCCTTGAGATTTGATGCTGCTACTAACCCGGTTTGAGTTTTCTGGTTGTTGACTTGTTTGTTGCAACGAAGATGCTCACATTTGTTTGTCTGCTCTTTGCAGGTTCCAAATGGTGCAGCAGGTCATTACCTACTCGGCCTCATTTACAGGTTCCAGATCTCAACCACAAATGTTGGATTAATAACTTCTAATAATTTAATCTCTATCTTATATTTTCAGCATAAATTGCATCATCTTTAGTTTGTTTTACTTGTCAAAACTATTGGAGTTATTTTTTTCCTGTAGGCTTAACTTATGTTTCAACTGATGCGGATAGCTAACATGAAAGCAACTTAGAATAGATGACGCAGAACGGAAGTTACGAATGGAATAAGAACGTTTAGACTCCGTTCAGGAGTTTAATCAATGTCGTTTGATTGGACGGAAAGATAAACAAGAGCGACAAGCGATCTTGAAAGAAAGGCAAAGCCAAATTCTGGAATGAAATAAGATAATCGTCCACAGAAAACATCAATAAGGCCTATTTATAATGGCCAACAACCCTAATCTGAAACCTGACAAGATTAGGAAAATAAAAGACAGAAAATAGCAAAATAGTCTTTAAAACAAATAAACACAAAATTGGGCCCCTAATTTAGGTCTTGTTTCGCATTCTGTCACAAACCTAGCCGCGGTCAAGATCTTCCATGTACTTTAGAGTTAACTGGTCCGCATCAATAGAACTAACTGTAAGACTAAAAATTGTGTAATAATATGTTTCTTTTTTTTCTTTTATAAAAATAATATATTTCTCATTGTAGAACATAATTTTGCAGAACTTGTTTTCTTATTGAACCTTCTTGATGCCTTCCTAAACAGATGGCTTTGCGTCATTGTTTATAATTGGAACTTCCAATTCTCAGACAGTTTGCCTTGATTTTATTTGGTTATGTAACTGACAATTTTTGTCAAACTTTATTTGAGTTTCAGGTATACTGATAGAAGGAGAAGTGCTATCCATCACTTTAAGCAGGCTTTGTCTATTGATCCTTTACTCTGGGTTGCGTATGAGGAGCTATGCATATTAGGTTGTTGATGAACTCCCAGATTTATCAATATTGCTTGTGATAATGTGTTATTTTCTTTGTATACATTTGAGCTCATTTCAATTTCTATTTTCTTAAGTTCACAGTTTTGGGTTTCCTTCTGTTAGTATCTTGTTCCATTGAATCATGTAAATATATATTCTTGTTGGATCATTTTAGGTGCTGCTGAAGAGACGACTGCCTTTTTTGGTGAAGCAGCTGCTCTTTGCATTCAAAAGCAGTACGCAAACAATGCATCTACTTTCCAAAATTTACAAGTGTCATGTGAAGATCGTAATTTAGCTTCCACTAGAAATGTTGGATCAGAAGATGTTAGTCCCAGACATTCAAAACATATGCAAGGCAACAACTTGAGAGATATTCCTGGAAATTATCAAGGAACTAGTTTGTTAGGAGGAGCTGCCTGTCAGCCTTCCAATGGTGGCCCTGCAAACTTATCATTTTATAACACTCCTTCGCCAATGGCTGCACAGGTATAGGATAATGACCATCACTTACTTAGATGGTGATGTTTTCAAGGTTTATATTGGTCTTTTCTTTCCCATCCCAAGTTTTAATTTTATCCAGCAGAATGATTAAGCATCAGAGTGAGGACCTTATTGTTTTGCAGTTGTCAGCTGTTGCCCCACCACCTTTGTGTAGAAATGTGCAGCCAAATGGTCCACATCTTGTCACTGTTAGTGCTGATAGTTCCCCAAAGTCAACTGTAAACTCTAATATTCAAGCACCTCGAAGAAAATTTGTTGATGAAGGGAAATTACGGAAGGTTGAAATCCATAGTACAATCTATTTCTATTTTTATTTGTTTACCTAAGAGCACTTAGGATCTAATATGCTTATTCCTAAATACTCTAATCTACCAATTGATAAGTGCACTTATCTTTTATGGAATAGGAGAATGTGTTTAATTTGTTAGTGCTTGACAGGAGCATAATCTTTTTAATTTAGGTTGGATAGTAGGAAGAAAATTGAGTTTTAATGTCTTCAAGATATTAGTTAGTGAAAAAACAATGCAGGTATCATGATTCTATTTGTCTTAGCTCATTGGCTAGGTTGATTGTGTTGTGGGATCTTTGTCACCTAGCAGACTTTATTCTCCCTTTCTGAATATTGCTCCTCTGATATTCCTACTGGGCATTGTTTAGTTTATACTGGATTCTCAGTTGATCTCTCATTTTGGTCAATAATCTTCTCTGTTGTGATTTATCAAGTTATTGCTGCTGTTGTTGTGTGGATATTTAGGTTTATGGCTAGATTGTCCAACTCTTTTTTGTGTGTACCCATTTCTTTGTGGTATTCTTCCATTAATTTTTTTTGTATTTAATTCATTTTTCGGTGCAGATTTCTGGGAGGTTATTTGCTGATTCTGGTCCTCGACGAAGCACACGGCTTGCTATAGAAGCAGTATCAAACACAAACACTACAGTTGTAGCAGGGAATGGAGTTAGTAATTCCTCTAAGTACCTTGGAGCTTCAAAATTGAGTTCTATGGCGCTCCGTTCAGTGACTGTCCGTAAAGGACAATCTTTTGCCAATGAAAATTTTGATGAAGGTGATTGATCTCTGTTATTGTAATCTTTTAAAAGTTTTGACCGAGCTGTGATTATATTTGAGGTTGGGATTTCACTGTTATATATATTATATAGAAGCATGATCAAGAGCCAGAATGGTGTTAGATTGGTGACTAGCATTTTGATTTTATACAGGCTTCCTGTTGCTTGTAGCTGACCTCTCAAGTGATCTGGTTACATGGGTTTATTTATATGACCAGTAGATTTTGCTTATATGTCAATCAGAATTTTTGGGGACTTGGAGTGCAATAACATGGTGGAAATAGTGGAAGTTAGTCCATTTTCTGTGTTGGTCGTACCATTGATCTGCAATTTGCGCTTAGATCATGTTCCAAAAAGATTGCTTCAAAGATGAACCTGTTCAACAATCTATTTTAGATCTTGTACTTGTTTAGGAAATGAATCTCTTTCATCCATCAACTTGTTTTTTAGGTGCACATGTTGCTGCCCTGCAACTAATAAGCAGGAAGAGAATGGCACAGACATGCTGTATTAATGCATAGTTGATTTTTTAGGTTACTTGGTTGTACAAATATTTTATATGTCTGGGATGGGTGTCAATACATGCCTTTTGATCTTTCCATATGTTGCTCACAATGAAATGGAGGGCTAACTAATATTAGGTGTTCCTGTTTCCCACCTTAATTTGCCATGTTCAGTTGATCTAAGTTGGAACATGGAGTTATCACCATCCTAAGTATTCTTCTTTTTTCTCCTTTGCTGTTCCTTTCATTTGGCCCTGGCTGAGTTTTTTGGTGACTGTCAACCCAATCATTCAAGAACTCTTATTTTTAATTTCTGAAGGGATTCGTAATGATTCTTTTGATGATGCACGTGCAAATTTAACATCAACGGCTTCAATTTCATCACCTTCTGGTGATCCTAAATCTATTGATCCCGAAGTTGTAACTATGCCGTTTGGTGGGGTTTCCATAAATCCATCAAGAATCCTAAGTGGTGCTTCAGAAATATTGGCCCTCTTGACAATTCTGGGGGAAGGTTATAGACTCTCATCCACATATCGTTGCCAGGTATGCAGGATTATTTCTAAATAAAAAGGAAATTTAAATTCTGGACTAAATTTAACTAAGTTTGATGGTGTAGGATGCACTTGATGTTTATATGAAACTGCCACCAAAGCATTATAATACAAGTTGGGTGCTTTCCCAGGTAATATCATTTTCTTAATGCTGTTGCCTTATTTCCCAGTGTGCATTTGTGTTTATCTCCAGATTTTGATTGTGATTCACTTGAATAATATCATATAGAAAATTACCTGTTGCTGTACAATCCATTCTAGCATATTATGCTCCCGCATTTCTGATTGAATTATTTACTTCCACAAATTTCTGGGAATGAAGTGAGGGATTTGGTACTGAAATTCAAAAATTCCCATCGCCATGCTGCAATTTGCATTCTCCATGTTTTATTCTTTGCTTGACATTTAACTATACCCATCCTGAAATTGTCCTCTTCAAAAACTTCTTGTTAACATTTTTTTTTTCCAAAGCCTAGTTTTTCGGAAATTTTCTTGTAAATGATGCTCTATCTGAACCATTTGATCGCATTTATTGCGTCATGGTGATGAAGAGGTTCTTTTATTTCTTAATTACCCATTTTAATACCTTTTTCTTATTCTGGGGTCTATATGCTTATGTTATATCACAATAATTTATGGACAGGCATATGCTATGGCTCCTGCTTATTCTTCTTTTTCACTCTCTCTTTCATTAAATTGTTTGTAATTCCCATGCACACCTGAATTGTTGTGATACTATACTTGCATAATCACTAGCATGTTATGTATTGGTTAACATGTTGCTTGGTATGCCCAATTTCAGGTTGGAAAAGCATATTTTGAAATGGTAGATTATTTAGAAGCTGATCGGGCCTTCGGTCTTGCCCGTCAATTTTCACCTTACAGTTTGGAAGGGTTGGATATATATTCAACAGTTCTTTACGTGCGTATTCTTAATCCACAGAGGTTATGCTATAATGTTTGTGCTGTCCTGTTTCATAAGTTTGTACAATATAGAACAATAGAATTACTATAATTGCAAAGTTCTCATGCTATATTGCCTGTTGGCTTGACCCAAAACAATTTCGGATAATTTGTGGTTATCTTGGTTTTGAGTCGGACATTTTTTGCAATTATATTATGTGGTGACACACTACAAATTTTCACTGTACACTCAGAAGCAGTTTTTCTTTGTTGCAGCATTTAAAAGAAGATATGAAGTTGAGTTACCTTGCTCAAGAGTTGATATCAACTGATCGCTTAGCTCCTCAATCTTGGTATTTTTATCAAACTTCTCGTAGAAGCAGGAATGAAAAACAATGTTAGAAAGAAGAAATCCATTTCTAACAAGATCTTATCTATTTACCAGTCCAGGACTGTGTTCAGTGCACTTGATATCTTGGCATGCCTTGAACAAATTAATGTATCAATGTAGCGATGCAAACCCATGCTTTAAAGTTTTGCTAAATAAATAATCTGTTCATTTCATGGCTTGACTTGAGATGGTGTAGCTCATATCAGCTGAAGTCTAGTGGTACATCTATGAAATGGAATCACTTTTCTTCACGAACATCTTTAGGAATATGCTCTAAGCAAAATATAGGCGTAACATACTACGAAAATGAAGAGTTCTGTTTTCATGAAAACAATACTTTTCATTATTCATATTGTTATGCTGTTGGATTCAGAGCTTTTAGTTGTTGTGTTGCTATTATTGTTTTCATCATCCTATATATGATGGACCTGCAGGTGTGCTATGGGAAATTGCTATAGTTTGCAGAAAGATCATGAAACTGCTCTGAAAAGTTTCCAGCGAGCTGTGCAGCTTAATTCAAGATTTGCATATGCACACACTCTTTGTGGTCATGAGTACGTCAATACAAATTTCTTTCGCACAGATGACTTAAAGAGTAGAACGGCGTATGAGATAGTATACATATTTCTTTAACTTGCCATCCTATCCATCTTTACGCGCAGATATGTAGCTCTTGAGGATTTTGAAAATGGAATTAAGAGTTATCAAAGTGCCCTAAGAATTGACACTAGACATTACAACTCCTGGTATGGACTTGGGATGGTTTATCTTCGGCAAGAGAAATTTGAGTTTTCCGAGCATCACTTTCGGATGGCTTTCGTCATAAATCCAAGATCATCTGTGATAATGTCTTATCTTGGAACAGCTTTACATGCATTAAAGGTAAAACCATTTGATGACTGGTATATTCAGTATCCAAAATCTTATAATGTCTCAACTGTCTGATATCGTTCTTATTTTGTTAATTAGAGAAATGATGAAGCTCTGGAGATGATGGAGAGGGCAATTTTGGCAGATAAGAAAAACCCTCTTCCCATGTATCAAAAGGCTAATGTTTTGATGAGCTTGGAAAGCTTTGATGAAGCTTTGGAAGTCCTAGAGGAGCTCAAAGAGTATGCTCCACGTGAAAGTGGTCTATATGCCTTGATGGGGAAGATATACAAGAGACGTAACATGCATGAAATGGCAATGCTTAATTTTGGTCTTGCTTTGGATATGAAACCATCTGCAACAGATGTTGCTACAATAAAGGTGAATTCATTTAAATCTTTATCATTCTAGAATCAGATGCTTTTATTTGAAAGTATCTGTAGTCCAAGGATTTGGGCTCTTTTGAATGGTTCCATCATATTTTTGTAGCATCTTGATAATGCGTCTTGTGACCCTTTTAAATGTGGATGCATCATATCCACCGATGATACATGTACTTGAGCCTGAGTGAAGCTAGAACTGCGAGCTCTTTTAATATGAAATGTGGATATCTTTCTAGTTGCTTTTAGCCTCGCATGGCATTCCGCCTTTCCTCCTCCCTTATTTGTCACTTCATGTTGCAGGCTGCCATTGAAAAGCTGCATGTACCAGATGAAATAGAAGACAGTTTGTAGATCTGTTACCGTGTAAATCTGGAAGAAGACAACTTGATGTGCCATTTGGGTCATAACCAATGGCCAAAAGGAGGTTGGCCTTGCTTGTGCTTTCGATCAATATTGGAGATGAAGGTTCTATCCTTATATGTAATTCCAGTGCCTGACCCCCGTCCATTGAAAAGGTCTTACGGGGTGATAGAACTTGAGTCGAAAAGGGGCCTAGAAGCGGCCACTCATGTACCAATAGCTGTATTTTATGAAAGAAAGTAGGGGAAAAAATGGGAATAGTGGTGATTCCGATTTAATTGTAGTTTATATCTTTCTCTTGGCCTCTGTATTGACCTTGAAAATGAATGGCAACTACGCCAGATTCTGGCTCACGACCCTGCTTTGTGAAGTTTCATCAGGTTCGTATGTCACACAACTAACTAGGCAGGGTGTTGCTACTTACACCTAAAAAGTGATGCACTTAGTGGAATATACTTTCAATGGCGGGGGTTGCTACTTACACCTAAAAAGTGATACACTTGGTGAAATATACTTTCAATGTCTACCAACTCAAAGCATGCATGTGAACGGGAAACCCACTTCTGAATGTTGAAGAAGTTGGAGTAAAAGCATACATGACAGGTTATTTCATGAATAACTTGTACTAGTCCATTCAGAGGGAATGAGAACTGATGCCACTAGTAGATGATAAATACCACTTGATCATAAGACTTACAGAGACGGATAATCAAAGTGATCTAACAGCTAGGAGTTCCTCACCGCAAATTCTCTGTTTCCTTAAATCTCATTAATATATTTATGTGGGGTTTACGTAAATGTGTGAATAAAATTTAATAGAACATAATAAAAATATGATAATCGATCTAAGAAAGTTTAGTTATATTTACGCTAAAATTGGAGATTATAATTTTGCGATTAACAGAAACATTACTGGATGGATTGATGGCCGTTATTTTAATTTTCCTGGTTCAATAATGGATGCCACAGCTTAGACTGCAGATCCAGAAATTACTTGAGGGTTTTAAGCCCAAATAATAAATTATTAGACCATCAACGTGTCCATCATCTTCTACATGTTAACTCATTTTTATCAACAACACTTCCGTTACAAATAAAAGGAAATGACGATACCAGCATCATGTTAGTATTTTAGTAATTTTCATAGCTATTGTATTCGATATTTTTAAAAAATTACATAGTAAAAATTGTATAAAATGCATAAAAATAATTTAAATAATATTAATCGTTGCTATAATAAAAATCGTCTATATAATAATTTTTTAAATAGTATTATAGGTGTAAAAATGAATTGTTTTTTTCAATTGATAAAACAAATTTTTCGTCCGCATACTAATTCAAGAGTTATTAGTTTGAATAGCATTAAAAGCAATTATAACTCAACTATCATTACACGAGTTCCGTATACATCTTATATAATATCTTATCAAATTAATGATAATGATTACTTAATTATGTTAGTAAAACATCTCATCAAATGTTCTAAGGTACTCTAAATTTTATAATTAAGTTTCTAATAACATAGTGACATGAAATAACTTTTAAGTCACTCATGAGGGCTACGTGGCCGCAAAACTTTGAGAGTTCTGGCATTATGGTGTACCGGTTCTTCTTTTCTTCCTTTCTTTAAATTTCAATCAGTTTATGATTTGTTGTTCGATTTGAACGTGTGATTGGCCCTCAAAAGAATGAAAAGTGAATTAAAGCAACCCCACTTAACTAAAGAGAGAAAGGACAAAGGAGGCGAATCTAAGGTATTGCCAAGAGAATACGAAAATGAGATTCCAACCGTATGAGCAACTCCTATGATTAATTATTATTTATTTTCTAAAATCGTCGGGGCATGTCGTTTTGTAGGTTGGCATTTGTGGGGATCAGATTACCCGTTCTTATACGAGACTTATATAAAAATATGAATGAGATAAGTTAAAATAATAAGAGTAAAACAGCATACACCTCCCTACTGATATGAATTTTAAATAATAATTGGAGATGCAGATTCTTAATCAGGGGGTGGGATAAGATTGAGGCTAATAACGACCAGGATAGGCATTAAAGAAGAGGAAATGGACCAGGAAGATGCGAAATGGAAACTCTAATAGCCAAGTGAACATTGCATCAGGAAAATGAAAAAGCAAGCTTTGGAATTGGAAAAAAAGTCATCTTAGAAAAAGACGGGCATTAAAATCAAGAGATGAGCCCCGGCTTACAAGTTTGTTCAGTGATGATCACAAATGGGAAGGGTTCACTATAACTTAAAAGATAGAGGAGAGTTGGAGAAACAGAGACAAGGACATGATTAGAAGTGCGTGTTTCTTTTGTCGGACCACCAGTAATTTAGGACTCAAATATCTTTTTGAATCAACCACCATTGGAAAATCATCAAAGGGTAGATGATAACACTTGGAATTCGTGGCTCCTTTTAAGTCGACTACCTCTTTTGACAACGCTAGAGATGGATATCTATTCAATCATTCCTTAGTGGCCATCAACAAGGAACTCATACGATCAACTTGCGCCTTTATGAGTTCTGATCGTATTTATATGTATATGTGAAGTTGCATATATGTGTATAATAACTTGTCATGTTTGCATCGAGGAGAGGATAATAACTTGTCATTGATGATCATTTAATGTAACAAGTAAATTGAAACATCAAATGGAAATCCAATTCCAATAACTAGGGATAGACCTGTTGATTTTGAAGTTGAAAACACTTTCTGTGATCAATATAGTAGCTAATTCAGTTGCTTGTCATAGACATAAAGGAGATAAGATAATATTGTTTTCTATAAGCCATCTGAGGGTGAAAAAGGCTAGAGCTACTGATCAAGCAATATTATCTTTACACGTTTTAGACTCTGGACCCTCAAATAGTTACGTGTAAATCTAGTTTAGAGGATAATCATGATGAATAGACCGTGATTAAGAAAAATAATTAAAGATGCTTAGAGATCTTTAAGCCAATAATCCTGTCTAAAGAAGGATTTATATATATATATATACCTTAAATAATACAAAAGATTTTAGATTCCTCAATCATGATTAATTTAACTAATCACTCAATTGGGCATGCATAGGATCCTCTTTCCCGCAAACTTTGATCTACTTAAAGCAAAAGCTTAAAGGCGGTCTGGTCTGCAAGTCCTCCATTTAGTGCTTATAAAAAGCAGATATGTGTGTATACATACATAGATATGGTGAGATGCGCTTGCTTTTCTTGAGCAGTAGGTCCAGAATTGATTCATGCTATGATTTGTAGTTTCCGTCAACATCGATCTTTATTTAGAAGCAAAAACGACTTATATCAAACACTTGGAAAAGTCCTGGGAGAGTATTGAAAAAAGTAAAGGTGAATTAGTGCTCCTTCTTTATGATTGGTGTCCTAATGCTTGAGTTGTCTATAACTTTTGACACACTCTCCATATCATAATTTGGGTGATTATAAGCTAAAAAGTGCCAACTGAAGTTAGTTTAAATGTTATAAGTCTATTCCACGAGACCACAATCACTTTAATGCAACGTCCAAGTCCTTATTAATGGGGGCTCCATGTTTCTTCTTTACCAAGTCAATACTATATTTTTGTACATTAATCAGATGGAGGCTCCATTTCCATTGTTTTAGTGGGAAATTATTGATGTTACCACACTAGTAATCTATTACAACAATTACATCTAATGCATTGATTTCTCCTAATGAGAATTCCATTAATGTTTGAAACTCCATTAACAAAGGAGAAACAAAATTTTAAAAACAAAGTCATCAATGTATTTGTTAATAGATGATCATAATTAGGTTTGATAATCGGTCAGGCTCACCCCGAAGCTCAATCGAGTTTAAAGCTATAGGTTAGAGCTTGGATGTGATTGGACTTAAGCAGCTTAAGACCCAATTAGGGCCAACTAGACTTAGGATAAATTTTTTAATTTTTAAAATTAAAAATAACATTTTGTATTTAAAAATTTAGGTTACAAGCTAGGCCGAACTTGGTTATCCTATTCGAAGTCTGAATATTTTTAAAGTTTGAATCTAGTTCAAAATTCAATCAACTTAAAATGAGTTGGGTTGGATAATTTTTAGCACTCCTATTCAAAAACAATGTTGATGAAGACAAAAAATCATGTAATTCTTTCGAATATCAGATTTCGCATAAAATGTTAATAAAAAAATGTTTTAAATTAAATTATTAAAGTAAAGAATTAATATTTAAATTTAAATTGTTAATTAAAAACATTTAATTATTTTTTTAAAAAATAAAAAATATAACAATATTTAATTTATTATCCCATTTTCTTGATTAATAAATCATTACAATCCAAGGAAATTGGAAGGCAGCGGTCCTCCTCCGAATCACCATAGTCAAAGAAATTTAATATCTATAACTGTCCCGAACTGCTTAATATTGACTAACTTTAAAATTTGAATATATTGTAAATAGAATGAATTTGCTCAAGTACAGATAATTAATGCTGACATAGTTACTACTAAAAACAGAATACAATATTATAAACATGCATTCCAATACAACGTACGTTAAGAAGACTGACCATCGCATAGGGTCAGGTTCGGTAATAAGTACACATCGGTGGCTCGGGTCAAGCTATTGACGAGATATTTTCTATTATAAGCTTGGATCGAGCCATACTCCAAAGATGAGCATGAACATGGAAAGATATCTCAACGTTGGCAGTGTTAGTGTGTGTTACATTGATTAAATATAAAAATATTAATAAATTCTACATTCTAGAAATTCAATAAAAGCTAGAGTTAGCTGAAAGATTCACAAATCGATATGTAATAGAGTGAGATAAGAGTGAAAGAGCAGCATTGTCTAGAGCATATACCTCCTCCCGAGAGTGCTTTCTGGAAGCAACTGAACATAACATCCGTAGATATAAATTGGAGTATTGGTTGTGTAGGTTTAGTGCCTTTTTTACATGATTTTTAGAGGGCTAATAAGTAATTTTCTCTTTTACAAAATATTTTTTAAGAAATATAATATTTAACTGTAAAATAAAAAATAGATGTAATTTTTTTAATAGTTAAAATATAACTTTTTAAGAAGATTAAATTTAGAGCTTCTAAAAAAATACTTTTATATAAATTTTTCAGATCAATTAATTAATCTATTTTTTAGTCCTTTTTATCTTTATATTTTACACATAATTTTCATAATACCTACAAACTTATCTTTCCGTTTATTATATATGTAATTATTTACTCAACTTAGATATTTATATAATATTATTTGACTTTTTTATATGTTTTGATATTTATTTTTTATATTAATTCACTTATGTTATCGTCTATACAAAAGATTTGGTTAGATATATTTTTATTTATGTTTCATAAGATGTAAAATGATATAATAATTAATATATTATGATTTGATATTGTTTAATATACTATACATAAATATTTTTACTATAAAATAAAATATAGTTAAAATTAAAAATATTTTTATTTTTATGTTGTCAAACAGTTTGTAATATAGAGTTTTTAAATTTTTTAAATAATAGTTAAATAATTAATTGACTTTAAAAAAAAGGGTTTTTTTTAATTTACCAAAAAATCCTTCGCTAACAAAAATTTTACTTATATAAGCACAATTAATTCACGAGCGCACAGGTTGGCTTGGTCCTATCATTTTCTCAACAGAATTAGGTGAAAGTAAAGGTGGAACACGACGATTGAAGAAAAGTATGAGGATGATACTGTCTGCATGAAGTTATTATTCATTTCAAAACTCCTTCAGGCACGCTCCAAAATTCCTCCTCAGTCAATGGCGGTCTGTCACTTTCTATGGATTTATATTCTTTTCTTGGAAAAAATGTAATACGCCTTTTCAGTTTTCAGCCAATTATTATTATTAGTGTGGATGATGAGGCTTCAGATCTTCTGTACCCTTATCCTGGGCCTACCTAATTTTCCTCTAATCTTAACCATCCAATGCAATAAATTGGATAATTGAGAAACAAAGGAACAGAGGACACTGAACAGGACGTACAGGAAATCTGTTCCGGATGATGATCCCCATCCTATGCCTATGGCAGAGAGGATTAAGGTGTAAGTGCATCGCAGAGGGGATGTTTCAGTAGCTCACTATCTTTGGAAATCAATGGTCCAGATTTCCCCTACGGTCTACGGAGAGGGTGTGGCACATGCAATCGTGTACGGCAACAAATTCAATTAAAACCAATATTTGACTGCCATGTGGGACAAGTAGGTGCTCTTATTCATTCCTGTCAACCTTGTCAGGCTGGCAAGTCTCTGTTTGAAAGCTGGAACATTCACATCCCACGCTCCTTCCTATCGCGTGAACAACAACACTTCATTGCCAGACGATTAAGACGGGAGTCACGGACCGACGGCGACTACAGTAACTCCGAGAATATTTGTTCGGACATAAGGGAGGAGTTAATAATAAGTAAAGAAATTTAATATTATTAAGAAACAAATAAAATAGAAACATATTCAACCCTGTCTCATAAGTATTGTCAAGACATATATGTAAAAAATGAATAATCAAGAATTATAATAAAAATGTTTTTAAAAATAGAAGTTAAACTAACAAAACAAAAAGTTTAAAGTTTAAAAATTTTAATAAATTCTTATAAAATTGAATAAAATTAAAAATTTAAAATATAATTGAAAGAAATTATTTTTATTGATTGAATAATTTAAAGTTTACCTAAAAATATTATTAAATAAAAATTAATTTATTTATTTTAATTTATAAAAATGTATTAATTAATAAAAATTAACCAATTAATTAATAATTTAATCGATTTTTAACAACGAGAGTTATTAAAATAAATCGGTCTAAAAAGTTAAAAGCTAATCTAAAAAATTGGACGGTTCAAACTTATACAACTAAATGGGTTGGATTCTTTAATAATTGGATTTAAGACGGGAAAGTTAATATATTAATTAATAAAAATAGGATTTATATGTTAGATATGTCTATAAAATGGTGGACTAAAGTTATAAGCAATTATTAAAGAATCATTTTCTATCTACCTTGTCTTTTATACGAGCAATTTGTACACGACTTGTGAAAATAATAAAGTATAAGATTAATATCATATACAGAGAAAAGTGGTTATAATTTCAGAGTTACTAGAATTTATCTCTTTGGTACAAATACAAATTGTTTTTGTATAATACAGTATTTTATCTAACTTTATACACCTGACGATGTTCCGTGAATTTGGTCTAAGAGACTAAGACACCTAGTCTAATGACATGGAAAGAACAAAAAATCTCAACATATGAATTAATATGTAAGAGGAGTTTCTGAAAGTAGTCATTGACCATTAGCTTTGTTTCTGCCGACTCAAGAACATTACAATCTCAGTAACTGTGAGCCCACTATTCTTTCTAAATATTATCTTGTACGACAATTATTAACCACTTATTATACATTATATATGTGATTTTTAATAATTAATTACTTCCATAAAAGCGAATAAACTATATTATAAAGCAATTAAAGTATCAGGAGCACGAAGAAAGTTCCATAAATTAAAATTTGTATATGGTCTTTATTTTGATTCCTTTAAATTAAGAGCAGATCGTTTCAATCATCGCTAATGCAAACCCATGTACCTAATCAAATTGAAACCATTTGAAGTACTCTAAACCAATCCAGGACACTCAAAAGACAAGACATAAATGGGGTCCAGGAACCGTATATTTAATAAGCTCCCAACCAACTGCGTATAAACATGGACGTGATTGTTACCCATTACCGACGGAAGTGAAGAGCACGGCAAATGCCAATTTGGACATTATCATTAATCATTGGGACGCAGGGGTGATTCCACCCTATCCCAAGGGACTTTTTAGTAATCTCCGTCAAATGAATTGCCAATATGGGCCTATAGTACAAAAATATCACGTTAAAAGGAAATGCCGGCCGCTATTTCCCTAGGACGGTTAATTGGGGCGCGTGAAGCACAACGTTCCTTATATGATTAAGTAGTTCATTGTTGGTCTAAAGTACGGCTTTTGGCTGTTCCTGCATTTCCCTGTTAGTTAAGTTTTATTTAATTTTGATTATAATAGTAATTTTCTTGCCCTTTAAATACTTAGCTCCTCTCCCTCACATACAAACCAAAAACTTCTCTTCCATCTAATCTCTCCCTCTCTCTCTCTCTGTCAAAGAAAAGAGAAAATTATAAAAAAAGCTCAGGAAAGGAGAAAAATAGAAAAAGACTCGCATACACAATATTATACATGGAGATGGAAGCTAGTAGTCAAGAGGTGGCCAAGAAACTATGGCACCTAGTTCGCGTCGTAATGTTCATGATAAGAAAAGGCGTATCAAAGAGCAAACTAATGGTTGATCTCAACTTCTTGGTCAAAAGGGGCAACAAGCTCGCCGGAAAAGCCATAGGCAACCTCATCATGTTCCACAACCACCACTCCTCCTCCTTCAGTTGCCGTTCCAACGACGCCGTCTCCTTCGTTTCACCAAGAGAATACGAGTTCAGCTGCAGCAACAGCCCGGCATTTTACCCTCTCTACACTCACCACAAACGCAAACACCACCACCTTCACCAATTCTCCAAGCCTTGCAAATACGAAGACGTCACCACAGTTGCGGCGGTGCAGAAAATGCTGGAAATGTTGAACAAGGAGGTGGTTGTGGAGGCGTCTCCGATGATCCTTCCTGGATTCGGAAAAAGTCCCATGGTCAGACAAATCAGAATCACAGACTCACCTTTCCCGTTAAAGGACGACGATCAAGATAATGGAAAAGTGGACAAAGCAGCCGAGGAGTTCATCAAGAAGTTCCATAAGGACCTCAAGTTGCAAAAGTCTACTTCCATCTTCGAATCACCTTACCATGATCTGTGGGGCAGATGAATTATGATGATCTTAATTTCCATTTCTGGCTATAAACTGAGGATGCATATGCTGTTACCAGCGATCCAAGAATTGCATGCATTCTCAAAACAAGTTGGTGCACCTCTACACGTCGTTCGATCGAGATTATTCAGCTTTTGTCATGTCAAATTCGTTATCACATAGGATCTTAATCAAAATGGTCAATACCTCTGATCTCACACAGTTACCAGTCCATCGACCGTGTGACTTTTTTTTTCCCCTTCCTGTGTGGCAAGTAGCTTGGTGTAGGGTTTCTCGATCGGTTAGATAATGATTACGTGAAGGTGCTCGCTATGTTTTTACCTCGTCTTGGGGTTTAACGACAATAATCATGAGTTTTGGTTCTTAAGAATGCAATTCAATTTCTGTCTCGTTTTATGTCACCGTGTTTTCCTTACTTCCTATTCTATTTCCATGTCTTAACTCCAATTGTTTTAGTCAGTATCTAAAAATACATCTAAGACGAATTGAATTTGGTATAGCAACAAGAAAGCTACCAGTAATCAATTTCATGTCCTTTCATGGAACCCAGTACATTGAGTACAAGCTTTACTTAATTTTGTATTATAGCGAGGGCACATATATTAGTATTAACTTTCGAGGTTGTTGAGTGGGAGGTTTGGATTTATGAGGCGCTTTCAAAGAGTTTAGCCTTTACGTTGCTTTCGATGTTAGGGGTAGTAATGGATTTAAACTGGCTGTGTGTTACTCATGTAGTTGAGAGGTCATCTGCTGCCATGCACAAGTGGCAGCAAAATTTCCCATATAAAATACTGCTATTGTAAGTGAAGAAGATGAAGATGCCCTTCACTGGCTTCCAGCTCGCTTTCAATCTTTGCTCGTGGTTCACTTTACATTATTGGCCCTATATTGGCTATGGAAACTTGGGCCTGATTTATTTCATCTTCATCTATTTATGTATAACGTAAAAAAATAGGCGATTGAGATTTAATAGAACCAAATAGAAGATAGAAGACCCTGACATATGAAAATTTTGTTTTTATTTTAATTAATTTTTAATTTCCGTACTTGAATAATAAGAATCCAATCTCATAAATGTTTATATTATGCATAATTTTCGGGATTGGCAAATGAATTGAAGAATTGACTAAATAGAGTATTAATCAATAGCATGGAAAAAAAATTAGTAAACGTCATGTTGATTGAGTAGACAATCAAGAGGGGAAAGGACAAACTTGAAATTAATAAGAAATATCTTCAATATTCCCATCGAATCAATCGTTTATTGGTTATGAAAATATTGTTATGTAAAATTTCTGCCACACGATTGCCTAATCTAACGGTTCAAGTTCTGAAATAACTACATACCACTTCACTGATCGGGAAACGAAACTCGTGTGGTTGATTGATTCATAGACTCGAGAGGTTACTGTAACATCATGTGCATGTGCGTCCTTTCATTACTATTGCTGATTGATTAGGGTCATTAATTTGGTAGCTGAAAAACCAAATTACATCACAATCAATCACTTAAAATTAATAGATGGTTCAGCAAATGATTTAAGAGTTGGTAGAAGAGCTCTTCACCAGTGATGTACAGGAATTGGTGTGCTAATCAAGCCCAACGAACTAAACCCAATTAACTGAGCCTTTTCTTATAGCTGTCAAAACTTAATCCAACTCAAGCCCTTATATTTATAAGCAAAATATCATCATTTTATATTTTTAATTTAAAAAATAGTTTAAATTAGGTCACATTGAGTGCCTGATTGGTTTAACTTTTGAAAGGTGAATAAGCACTTTTTTCTACCGCAAAAGTCGTTTTTAAAAAAAACTGAGTATTTAACTGTAAAATCTAAAATCATTTTTTTCATAGAAATGACTTTTTTAAATGTTAAAATATAAATTTTTTAGAAGCTCAAATTTGGAGTTAAAAAAATACTTTTTCTGGTAAATTTTTCAGATCAATTAATGAGCATATTTTTTAATTCCTTTTATTTTTATATTTTACACATAATTTTCACAATATCCATAAACACATATTCACGTTTATTTTGAAATTTATATAATATTATTTGACTTTTTATATGTTTTAATATTTATTTTTATATTGAATTTACTTATATTATAATCCATATAAAAGAATTAGTTAGATATATTTTTATTTATATTTTATATAGTTTAAAATTATATAATAATTAATATATTGTGCTTTGTATATTGTTTAATATATTTTAAATAATATTTATATGCATA
>JANVCL010000008.1:3443896-3457407 GCA_026546855.1 Erythroxylum incrassatum | reverse complement strand
ATTGTTTAATATATTTTAAATAATATTTATATGCATAAATAATTTTTATTACAAAATAAAATATAGTTAAAATTAAAAATAATTTTTATTTTTATGTTATAAAAAACAGTCTATTGTATGAAACTCTTTAAAAAAATTTAAATGACAATCAAACAGTTAACTGATTTTTTAGAAAATCTCTTTTTTAAAAAGTTCTATGGACAAAGGTTCAACTAACAAAAGCTCTACTGATATAAGCACATCCAAACAGACACTGAATCAAGTTTTAGCTTGACACGGGTTACCTCAAGCCCAATTACTCTCAAGCTCAAGCCTCCTATTTTAGACCCAGAGTCCGTCAATAGGAATCGGGCTTGAGATTATTATCATCTTTCTCTGATGCTCCATAAAGTATTATTATCGAATTGAACAGAAAATTTTAAAATTGTAGAAGATCACGAGTGTAACAAAGAGTAGGTAAAGGCTTGTGACAACGAGTTTAGATTTTCAGTCTAATATTATTCTGTCTTATTTTATCTTATGAAATCTCAGTTATTTATTTTACGAAGTTCACGTAGAAATTATATAAGACTTACATAAATAAATGGCTAAGGTTTATTGAACACAATAAAATATGGTAATTTTGGACAGTGACGTAAACTCTGTGATAGCTGTGCTCCTGGATGGTAGGTCTGTCTCTCTCAAGCACTTAAAGGACGGGCTCCTTTTCTTCTACACTCTTTAAAACTCCCTCTCTTTGATTGAAGCTTATCTTGTGTTTCACCTGATCATCACTGTACATATGATTGTAGAATTGTGAACGCCACTCTTTTTATATTTCATTTCAACATTTATTTTCGCAGCCTAGTTTTTGGGCGCATGCCATGCACGAGTTGATTATGACTTTTGAGTCTGACCGTTCGCTCACGTCTCAACTTGGTTTCTTCTCAATAAAGAAATAAATGTTTAGCTATATTTATCAAATTCAGATTTTTTTTGTCTAATTTTACTTTTTCTAATCTTGTCTAATATTTAAAATAACTTTGTTTTAATTATTAGAAATGAATCCAGAGATTATCCAACCTTATCTAATAGTTGAACAACGTTACTTTGGACATTATACAGAAATTGACGCCATAAAATTAGACAAAGAATCTTACGCATATTTATATCAGTAATAAGAATTGCTGAGTAGCAGAAGTAAACAACTATATACGCGTTCTTTAGCTGAGTTCGCTGGTCCTGGGAGAAAACTTTAATGAGTTCACCTCACCCCCAAGAACTTTGAGACTCTACTTTAAAGAAGAGCCTGTACGGGTTTGGTGTGGGGCTGTTATAGATAGCGGTTGGTTCGTGTTTATTACATTTCGACATCAATTGCTTAAAGCCGTAAGTACTAACTCTACAAGTCAACAAAGAGGCACTTAAAAAAGGAGCCAAACAATTTGTACAAACATAATTTTTCTTTCACAACTATTGCTATCTCACTTAGGACCACATTCTTTAAAGTTCGATTCAAATAATATGTTATTTCTCCTTTGCTCTTGCTCAAGTTCATTAGGGTTCTGGGCAGGCCAGAATAGTGATCAACCCAATCAACCGTCTTGGGTTGGACCGTTTAGGTTTGATGCTTCACCCTGCTGAGCTCTGTGTTGAGATCTTTATGGTGGGCTCATAGTTTATGAAAGCTTGCCTGGGGATCTAATGGACCACAACAACCCACACGCTTGAGATCAGCTGACTGGATGGGCCAACGATGACGTCCACTGTAGTCCGCCTTAGCGTATAGTAGCATTAACGAATTTTGCTTTGAGAGTTGAGACGCAGAATTAATTTATGGTCTGTTAATGAAAGTAGTAGTACAATTCATGATAGTAATTATGATAATAATGACAAATCCTATTGACCTCTAAACCAAAATTATTTTTTCCATTTCTTTTAATTTTCCTCGGGAAAAGCCTGAGATCAAGCCTAGCTTTGAATCGAAGATCAGTCCATCGTTGATGCATGGGAGCTTGCGGACGATCCTAATCTAGGGCTTAAGTCTTTTGTCTATTTTAATTGGAGATATTATTCAATGGCTTCGTGGCTCAAAGCCGCTGAAGGTATGGATCTGATTTTCACATTTCGTCTCCTTAATCTCGATGGGCGTTTATTGATCTATTATTGTCTTGTAATTCTGTTCCAATGCTAATTTTTAAATTTTGATTTTTGAGTATAATTTTTGGGCTTGTACCAAATACGTATGGATGTTGGGATTAGGAATGAGTATCTTGTGATTTGTTGGTGTAATTTTGAGTAAATCTGGTGCATACCATTTCCTTGTTTTGGTTTGCAATCGAAGATATGAGTGAGGAAGCCTGACACTGTATACATTAGATTTCCATTGGCTGAAATGAACTTAATGGCAGGATAACCATTGTCTTGGACAGTAGTTGGAGACATTGTCTTAGTTTGAATATGGAATGGAATTTACTGCCTACGTAGTCAATCCAAATCGGCATTGCATAGTGCTCTGTGAAGAAAAAGTACGAGATTATCCAATTGATTTTAGCGCTCTGCCTCATGATCCGTAGAGTTACAATGACTGTGCTCATGTTTAGGCTCTTCTTTGCTTTTTTTTTTTTTGTGGGATTTTTAAGTGTGTGTTGGGCAGCTTGTACTCTTTTGTTTTGCTTGGAAGGATAAGGTGCAAAGCAACTTCTTTGAATGGTCTCAGAAACTTAATGACCTCTGTGCTATGTGTTCTTACTTAAAAGCATATTATATTTTATTTCTCTTCACTAGAATCCTATACTCTTACTAAAGTCTTTCCACAGTATCTGTTACTGACAAGGTTATCATAGGGTTCTTATTTCATCCTTTACTTTAAAAAGCTGATAATTCGGTACTTGTTTATAACAGGATTGTTTGAAGTTGTAGACCGAAGGGCAAAGCTGGTCGTTGGTGACAAGCCTGAAGATCATCCTGATCTTCAGCCACCAGGTGACTCATATTTATCTTCTTATTTCGAATTTCATGGTTTCTTTCTTCTTTATGTTTTCTTTTGTTTTGATATTTGAAGTGATCTTATCATGTGAGAATGGCCTTTTCTTCTGCATGCACAGCTTTATGTTTTTATAAACTTGATCTTTAGTTTATTTTGGCAAGTAAACATTGTCCTACTGACATCCTGTGCCCTTGTATTCTTATTTGCAATCAGAATGATAGATTAACTAATGAAAGCAACTCACTTACTGCCATTCACTAGTACATTTGGGCTTTACATCCAGCTGAGTATCCGGTGATGGCTTGATAAAATTGTTCCAGACAGCTTAAATTGTTATCTAAAAAGAATGCCAATCCACTCAAAGTCACCCAAACATGGATTATGCTGTTTCCTAATGCAACACCCTTGGAAAAAGAGTCATATTTACTCTACTAATTGTGTATTGTTAACTCTCCTTTTTTTTGTGAATTTTAAGCATCTAATGGTCAAGGATCTCAACCTAAGAGGAAAAAGTCCAGGCCAAAGGTACTTCCCCACATACCTTTAGCTTTGGGTAATGCTTAACTACACCGATACAAACTACATACTTCTATGTCTTGGGCAGCAGCTGGGTGATTTAGCTTACACTTAGATTTCTTTTCAGGCTCAAAAGAAGCTTTCCACAAATGAATCTCAAAATGTTGATGCTGCAAAGGAGATAAGTAGTCCACAAACATCAAAGTCTAATTTGCCATCTGACGAAGATGGGCCTGTTCTCTCTGTCGAAAATGATGGCACCCCTTCTAGCAAGTCCGATGACCAAAGAAGCACTCAACAACAACATAATACTGGAAAAACTTCCTCCAGCATTCCTTCCTTTGGAAGTTCAGAAAATCAGTTAGATCAAAATGACGCCAAACATTTAGAAGTATCTGTCACTACAGCTGATACTGATGCTGCGACTGCTACATCCACTACAAATGTTGAGCTTCTCAATGAGAATGCGTCTGAAGTTCCTATAGATCTTGTTTCCTTGCAAGAACATGCCAAAGACTTGGAGAATCTTGTTGGAGATAATATTACAAAAGAAATCAAATCACAGAATGCTGACGTTCCTTCAAAGATTGACCAAGAGAGATCTCAAATAGCAAAAAATGAATCTCCTGTTAAGATTGGAACTCAATTGAATGATGTTGATCATAACGTTGAACCTCTTGTTGATCAAAAGAAGCAGCATGGGCATAAAGTTGATACTTCTTCAAAATTGCAGGACCAGCTCGATGAGGTACATTCTTCATGTGTCCAGTGCTACTATTAATATTGGTGTCTAGTGCTACTTATGTATTATAAAAATATTTACTACAACTGATAGAGCTTTCAGGTTCTTGTCATATTTGCCTTTTTAATTTTTACTGACGATTCATTTAGTTGGTTTTTAGGCTCAAGGACTGTTGAAGACTGCAGTTTCCACTGGTCAGTCGAAAGAGGCACGGTTAGCACGGGTAAGTGTCAGTTAACATGTCTGTTAATACTCATCTATAAACTTGAAAGATATTAGCATTTGTTTTGTTTAGCACTTAATTGAGCTGCTATTATATTTAAATTGATCAGATTTCTTCCATACTGTTAATTCCATCAAAAAAATTCTGGAAGTTACTTGGCATATGGTGTTGATGTATGTCATTATTACATGGCGTAAGCATTCTCACGGGAGGGTTTTTGACTGGAGAACATATCAAATAGATAATTGTGTCAACCACTTAGCTCTTCTCACTAGCACAGTTGACCTTTGAAATGTCAACATGCAGGTTTGCACTGGACTCCAAGCGCGTGTTCAAGAATACAAGTATGAAAATGCACAACTGGAGGAACTTCTCAGTGCAGAGGTGAACGAAGAATTTATATTCTGTGTTACTTCACATGTATATCATCTAGTCTTGTTGGAGTTGTATTTAGCATTTTGGATGCTGCCTTAACAGAGAGAACTCACTAAATCATACGAGGCTCACATAAAGCAGCTACAGCAAGATTTGTCTATATCCAAGAGTGAAGTGACACGGGTGGAGTTGAATATGGCTGAGGCCTTGGATGCCAAAAATGCAGAAATTGGTGCACTTGTTAGTTCAATGGAGGCAGTTAAGAAACAGGCTGCTTTATCTGAAGGGAATTTGGCTTCCTTGCAGGTTACTCATGCTTTCCTTTTATAACTCGATGCAAGGCCTCTTCCTTACTCTCCTTTCGTGAGATCTCTATTTAGACCTAAATCATCAGCTGCGACAGCCAAAAAATAAGTTTCAATGAGAAGCTTTTTTCTTCATTTATGCGAAGGATAAGATGTTATATAGATTAAGTTTCTACAAGTCTGCTATATGGGTTGATGCTGAAATCCTTTGATGCCTACAATGTGTTTACTATTATCAGAATGAGCAAACTAGATTTGATTTTGTTGCTTTGACTGTGTAGAAACATTTAGCCATGTCTAGATGCCGTGTCCTGTTACAGCACCTCCTATTTTACATATAAAGTATGATGCCTCATAAGTGGTTTGGGATATTTCCACTTCCATGTATAGCAGTACCATGCAGTCTGAAACTGCCTGACACTTGAAATAGTTATGGAAATGCGCCAGAAATTTGGCAAAGAGCTTTGTTTAATGCCAGACATTTTAATGAAACAAATAACAAGCTTTTCTTCAACTTTGTGTAATCTGTTACTAGAATTAGATCACAGCTTTTGGAATATTATTTTCTCTGTATCACTTTCTCTCTTCTTATATATTATAAAAGAGATTATATAAAATATATCATGCAACCATACTTCATCATTTTCTTATGTTTTACAAATTCCTTCTCATTCTTTTATGTATTCCAAGCCTCTGACCTTCTCTTCCTCTTCTCTTGAATTCATTACATTTTAAATAAATTGTGAAGAATCATGTACATCTTTTCATGTGGCAGCACTGTCTTATTTTCAGGCAAACATGGAGTCTATCATGAGGAATAGGGAATTGACAGAGACAAGAATGATGCAGGTACGGCAGTTGGTCTTCCTCATTTCTAACATTTCTTTTAGATTCTTTTGTTTTGATTTGCATATTATTTTGGGAATCTGATTTATCATTTAGTATTTATCAGGCTCTACGAGAGGAGTTAGCTTCTGCTGAGCGGAGGGCAGAAGAAGAACATTTGGCTCATAATGCTACCAAAATGGTCTGTGCCTTGATATCTTCATGCTTAAGCTATTAATTAAGTCCAATTGACTTGCATTATAATATCTTTGCTTCTGAAATAGGCAGCCATGGAAAGGGAAGTCGAACTGGAGCATAGAGCGGCTGAGGCCTCTACAGCTCTGGCCAGGACCCAGGTAAGTATAAACATGCCATGTGTTTTTGCTGCTAAGTGATATATTGCCCTTCACTGAGCTTTCAATTAGTTAATATGGTAACAATCATTTACTAGCTACCAGCTTTTCACCCTTAGAAGATGCTAGACTAGTCAAATTTCAACCTTCTCCAGCTTCCATCTGCATTTGAATTGTCTGTAGTAACACAGTTGTAAGTTGTATGTTTTAGCAGAAAATAATGTGTTAGCTGGAGTTCAAGCTTAATCTGATGTTAACAGACTCAGCGCATACCAAAACTTTCATCTCAAACTCCATATTTCCCTTACATTGAATGCTGCTATTTGGCTCTCTCTTCAGAGGATTGCAGATGAGAGGACAGCCAAAGCACAAGAACTTGAGCAGAAGGTTGCCCTTCTTGAGGTACAAAGTCAAAGACAAACATAATTGTCCCTATATTTTTCTGAAAAGTCTTGGGTTTAAGCTAATTTGTTGCCCAAACTTATTGCGATAAATCATCAGGTTGAGTGTTCATCATTAAATCAAGAATTACAAGACATGGAAGCTCGTGCTCGCTGGGGACAAAAGAAGTCTTCAGAAGAGGCAAATCAGGTGATTCAGGTACACCATTGTAAGGGTCTAGATTGTACTCTTTGAAATAGATGGTTCAACGACATTATCAGGATTTCTTATCAAGATATTTTAGATATGCAACACACTATATAGACTGACGATTTACATAATTAATTACATTATTGTAGAACTTAACATTATGCTGAAGAATTGTTTTCCAATCATTCATTTGGATACTGGTTTGCAAATATGAAACTTCTTTTGTTATTCAACTTAATTAAATGAAATACTGTAATACAAGTGACCTCTCCACGTAGAAAGCTGATATTCTTTGTTCCCCGAATTTCTGATAACACTATCAGTGCATAAACCTTTTCAATTAAAAATGCATTAGGATGTATAACCATTTGTTATGTGGAATTATGTGGTCTATATGCATGTTTTATTTTCTCAATTTAATGGCCCCTTAAAAGAAATAAGATAAATCTGTTAAATGATCTGGGGGGGTGGATGTGAAATCCAATAGTAGATCATGCTCTTATTGTATTGATGTTTTAAAAATTTTTGGTTTACATGGGACCATAAATTGAGCCTTCTACTTGGGGAGGGGATTACTAAGACCATCTGATCTATGAGCTCAGTAATTGATTATTCTTTTAATGCATAAAAACTTGGGGGATATTGCAATTTCATGAATGATTATACTTGTAAATATGAATTTGAAGCTTAGTAAGTCTACTTGAAGTGAAACAAAATCTTAAGGGATAGTCATATAGTTAATCCTTAGAAAAATAATTTGAAGCTTAGTAAGTCTACTTGAAGTTCAACAAAATTTTAAGGGATATTTATAGTTAATCCTTAGAGATATCTCAGGTTTTTTTTTTTTCTGTGGATGGTGTTTATAATCTAGACATCAGAATATCAGAGTTATTCCGACAAAATAATAAGGCTCATGGTTTGTTTCCTTTTATGTTAGTTAATTCTCCACATTCTGGGCTCAGATAGAATGTAGATACATAACTACTACTTATTAATGGTAAAAGTTCTTCTGAATATTTCTATGGAGGGTTTCCAGTTATTGCTGTGGCCTTTAGCATGAACTAATAGTGTTAGGCCAGCATTTCATTGTAAACTTTTGTCTTGTTGGCATTGGGAACTTACATGCAGATGATGTTTTGACCGGGGGTATTAACCGAACTACGTTTAGTTGTTTCTGTTTTCAGTCATAATAAAACTTCTTGTATGTCTTTTTTTCCCCTCTTTTCGGTCTTGGGAAGCAGTATAACCAGTGTTTAGAATATCTCGTCATTGGATTTGTAACTTCTTCACTGCCTTCATTTCTGGGGCACCTCTAGGAGTTGAACCATGCTGCATAATCATCTGTTGCATTATTGTTATAATTACATGAGACTTTTTAAAATTTTCAGATGCAAGCATGGCAGGAAGAAGTGGAATGTGCCCGTCTAGGTCAGAGAGATGCTGAAAGCAAGCTGTCTTCTGTAGAGGCAAAATTCTCTTTCTTTTAACCTTTTCTGTGGTGTTATATTCATTTCAAGCTCTGTACTTGATTGTATGCTGATGCTAAAGGACAACTGGACAAGCCTGTCTTGTAATATTCGTAATCGTTAGCATAAAGAATAGATGGGCCAGTTGTTTTGTCCTTGTTGTATTGAGTTCTCTGTTAGTTTGATGCAGGTTGAATTGCAGAAAATGAGAGTTGAAATGGCTGCTATGAAGAGGGATGCTGAGCACTATTCACGTCAGGTAATGTGATCATGTGTTGACCAACTATCAGTCATAAACTCACTGTCACCTTTCATAGCTTGCATTAATTGCGTTTATATTATTGCTTTCTATGTAGTATGTATAGAATGTCTCTGGTGTAATTGCTACCTGAAGCTATATTTTCACTCTATGTTGTCCTTCTTTGGTTTTCCAAAGTTCCTGATGTCACGGTTTTACTGTGTACCTTTCACAGGAACATATGGAACTTGAAAAGCGCTACCGAGAGCTAACTGATCTATTGGTAGGATAAGTAAATTATTCTTGCAGTTCTGAAAACATTATTCTTGGTAGGGATTTGTGCCTCTAACTACTATCTATGATGCAGTACTACAAACAAACACAGTTGGAAACCATGGCTAGTGAAAAAGCTGCTGCAGAGTTCCAGTTGGAAAAAGAACTAAAGCGTATTCAAGAGGCACAGGTCTGCTATATGACCATATGTTGTTGGTTGAATAATATCACCAATATGTGTTGATCTCATTCTTCTGTTGATTTAGATTGAGGTGGTAATGTGTTATTTCTATCAAATAGGTTGAGGTGGAAAGAAGTAGGGTTTCACGTCGTCCATCCTCAAGTTGGAATGAAGATACTGAAATGAAGGCACTGGAGTAAGTTTTTTTATTGTGATATAACAGGCACTCCTTATGGTTCCTCTGACTAATCTTATGTTTCATGGAGTAGATCCATACTTCAGTTTGAATATTGAAATATTAATTTAGCTTCTCCAGGTAGACCTGTTGTCATTTTATGAGATGAGGGGCAATGGAATTTAACTAATGGACATAGGTTGCCATCTAGTTAGTGGATTGACATTACTAAATTTTGTGTTTAAGGAATCGTGATAACTTTGTTACATCATAGACATTGAGCAAAGGAACTCTTTGACGAACAGCATGGAGAGTCTTAATTTTGAAACTGAAGGATAATTCAGCTTTATGTGTGGTGTATTGGTCATACATATAATGTTGGTTTCTTCATGACACAAAATGATGGCAAATGCATATATTAAATTAATTATTTGTCATGCAATGTTAAACCCCCTCATGGGTGTAGTATTTTATAGTATGGAGAAGAGATTAAGCTCAAATGAAGATCCTCAGGAAAAACTCAGCTGAAAGGAAGAAATTTTCAACCTAGGCATGTGAATTTTCCCTTCGTATTGTCTTAGCTCCACTTGACCTCAGCTTTTTCACATTGTTATAATTGCTTTTCGTTTGACCAAGTTGTTAAGGAAATAGCTTTTTGGTACAAAAAAGAATGATATCTACTTCAATGAAGCTAGGCATTAACTGTTTGGGGCTAGTGAGAAGAGAAACTTGAGAGCTTATATTGTAGGTATGTTGGTAGCTATAAATGGTGTGCATGAATTGCATGAAGAAATTGACGTGATGACAGCAAAACAGTTGAGAAACGTGGGGGTTTTGTTGTGTAAGAATTATCTTGGAAATGATCTGCAGTTGAAAAGCCTAGTGGTTCATTAGAACTAAGAAAATGATGAAACATAGGCTTGGTACACTAGTAAAAAGGCTCTCATACTTTGGCGGATGAATTTGCATTCTGTAATCCTGCTTCGTTCCAGATTTGAAGTCCTCATTTTGTGATCCATCTTAAGAAGTAATTTTCAGAGTCAACTCATTCAATGAGCATCAGAAACAAAATCTGAACCATCTCTTCTATGAATAAAGCCCTTTATGTATAGCTGCTTTTAATGTTGTTACAGTTTGTACTATATTTTTTAATGCTATTTTCAGTATATCCCTTGCTCTTTTCTTATTTGGCAATAATTTCAGGCCTATGCCCTTGTATCATCGTCGTATGGAATCTGCAAGCATACAGGTATGTGTTTGCAAATAAAAAGAACTAGTTACCCTGTTATCTGGTTTGACACCATGTCTCGACACTGGCTGTGCAGTTGCAAAAGGCAGCAAAACTATTAGATTCAGGGGCAGCTAGAGCCACGAGATTCTTATGGCGATATCCTACAGCTCGACTTATCGTACTTTTCTATCTGGTACAGTTCTTGTTTTATATGTTGATTTGTCATTTGTGAGAAGTGAAAAGGCATTTTAGTAATGTGTTGATTCCAAGATATCATTTGCAGATTTTTGTTCATCTTTTCTTGATGTATTTGTTGCATCGCCTTCAGGTACGTAAATACATACTCGTACATTCACTTGTGTGTGAGTTTGTCTGTGACGGTGTCTCCTGACACAACTGTTCCATGTTATTATAAACAGTGATACTTGATCTTGGTCTATCTATCATTCTTTATCGAAACTTTGTTTTTGAGATATGTAGGAACAAGCAGACAATCTTTCTGCCAGAGAAGTTGCAGAATCTATGGGCCTTGCTACTTCTACCTTACCATGACTGATAACAATTGAGTTCTGTTATATTCTAAGGGCGAAATGGCTTGTGAATATATCAAGACTACATGAAACTACAGGAAGAAACACTTCGTCAGCCACATGGCATCCCTCTACATAATCACATACAAGCTATCAAAGGGCTGCAGGTTTGCCGCAGCCACTTTTCCTGGAACAGCATGTTCAATATTGTGGTTCAGATAAACTGCATCATAAATGTTAATTATTCTTTAATTTGTGATGGGCTAAGCCTACATGGGTTGCATTCTGGAACGGCTCCCAGGTTCCGATGACTTGGCCTGGTCTTGTGAGCCTGAACAAACATGTAAATACGAGGAATATTTGTTTCAGTTTCAAAATCCTATACGCTGGTTTTACCAATACGAACTGATTGATGGTTGCAAATTATTTGCCTAATATGGGTCGTCCTTCGTGTGCAATATTTAAGGCTTGATGAATTAGGAGCGCGCGAGTTGTAAACGATTTTAAAGCAACAATATAACTGATTGAGGACTTTTGAATCCTATGGCTTGTGGAAACACGGGAGAAGTCAAGAGATAAAGGCTCTTTTTGGCATTCAGTTGATTCTATTAGCTATTAGTTAATAGTTGATTATATCAGTTGATTTAACCAGCAGATTGTATTAGCTATTTGTTAGAAATATTTGATAAAATTAACTGTTTAATATTAATTATTTATATATAAAATGACTTAAATATAACAATTTAAATTAAGTTTAACAACACAATTCAAATAGAACAAAAAAAATGAGCATCATCATTTAAAGCAAAGGTTTATAACAATTTAAGAACGACGTTTAATTACCATTAAACTAAAAGCAATATTATCACGAATAGTTGTTATCTTCTGAGTTCTCTGTTTTTTAATGTCTTTTTGTGTAAAGTTAACTTTAACATCTTAAAATACATTTGGAGGTATAAATTCAAGATCTTGATCGAAGATGATAAAAGTCAGGTCGCCAATTATACTTCTTCTAATACAATTATGCAACTCAAAAGTTACACAAATTATTCTATTTTGATCCATTAATGATTACTTAGTCATTTTCTTCAATATCTTCTATCTAATCTTAAAAACACTAAAAGCCCTCTCAATACAACTTCTCAATGATGAATGAGCTCGATTAAAAATTTCTCGATATCCTCTTGGATTTGCATTACGAAACTCTAATTGATGACATGTTGTTTTTGGATAAGGTGTCAAATATCTTTTTCTTTCTGAATAACCTTTGTCAACCAGGTAATATTTACTTGAGTTTCTATAGAAGCAATATAATTAGTATAAATGATATCATAAAAATTCTAAATCATGAATAGCAAATCCTACAAATCTTTAAATTACCTATCGATAGTTTTGGAAATTTAAATATCGAATTACCACTTATATCAATGAAAATACGAGAATGGTGTGTTGATCTCTCCCAATCCGCTAAAATATATGTAAATAGTAAGTTAAAGTCATATGTTGTCAATACATTTGTTGTTGTTATTTTTTTCTGTCCTCTGTATCTTATTTGATCCTTCTTTGCAACAACTACTGCTATATATGTACCATCAATAGCTCTAATGCAATCCTAATATAAATCAATAATCATAAGATGATAAAACAACACTTTTCAATGGAAAATATAATGAAGGGTGAGGAAGAACATATTTAATTACCTTAAAATATGGCATATATCTAGCATCATTAGCAATTTGTGATGAAATGTCCTTAAATTTGGGATCTTTTGGCACTAGTATATCTCTTGAAAATCATCCATAGCAGTCAAAACTTCTTTAAAAACTCTACTCATGATTTCACCAGAATGTTGAAAGTGCTCTTAGAAATCTCTATTAGAGGAACCTTTACTTAAGACATACACAAAAAAACCAACTTTCTCCAAAATAAACATTCTATCTGAAGGTCTCAAACGATAATTATTTTCCAAAACCATACATAATTGACGAAATATATTTTGATTCATCCTAAATGTACTAAAATGTTGTTTTTTATGACCATTCAATAATTTAATCATCCATGGTTATGCTGTTTGATAGGAAATTATGCATAGTTCCTTGTATATGTGGTTAAAAAAATACACACTCATGTAATTCACTATACAAGCCACTGAATCCCAAAACTCATTGTCAAAAAATTGCTTCATTTGCAGATGTTGCATAATTTGCATAACATTATCATTGATACCTATAGATCAATAAGTAAATTTATGTTGTAAATAAACAAGACACTTATACGTCTAAATATAAAAGAATAAATAATAAAAAATTATAGATTACCAATAAGATAATATAATATAATAAAATAAGTGGTATTTTGGTTCTACTTTTGTTTTTCTGTTGTTGTTTTTGTATTCTGTTTCTTGTTTTTAGTTTATATTTTTTTTCTAAAAAAACGAAAACTTATTTGGTTGAGATTTGCAATATAAAAACTAAAAACAAAAACCTGTTTGGTTGAGATTTCTAATAAAAAACTGAAAA
>JANVCL010000008.1:3420517-3431001 GCA_026546855.1 Erythroxylum incrassatum | reverse complement strand
GTCCAGTATCTTCCAATTGACAATTTTATGTTATATACAATTAAAATAATTGTCTTGAATGTAGATGTGAAATATGCATGATTAAAATATTTTATCATCATTGCTAGTTTGACTGAAAGCAGTGGTTGTCTTCACCTCTGTGTGGAAGCAAACGCAGGTTAAATTCTTCTACATTTCAGGCAATTTTCCCAATTAAAATTTTCTGCAATGCTTTGTCTTAACTACCTGCATCATGTTCAATCATTGAGAACCGTATAAGTGTATGCATTGCAGCAAAAATGAATCCTATAAAATGTGGATTGTACGGTTATTCTTTAAGACCATAAAATGTTTGTCATTGTGGGGCTTGTTTTATCCTTTTTTTTCTTGCACCATTAGCATTTCTTTCAGGATGTATGGGCACTTGAATTGATCGATTTTTTTATTGATACTTTGGTACCAGAATTTGAAACTGTGCATAAAACAGGGGATTTTTTTTGTTGGTTCTTATCTCACAGTAAGTTCAAAGATAAAGCATCTAGTTTTGTATGTCTTCAGTTACTGGAGACTTATAAACAGAGTGAACCTTGGACTTCTTCTTCTCCAATACGTAATGTCCCCACCAAAAGGCCTAATGAATTATCTGATGAGAGATTGGAGGAGGAACTTTTCAGACGATTTTTGGTAACTAGGTTTTTCCCGAGGTATAAATTTCATTACATACATGAGTAACATGACATATGTTGCTTTTGGTGATGTTTTGTGGAATTTCTTAAAATCTTGTTGCTTTATCGGAAAAGTGAATCTCTTGGCGGGCTCAACTTATAATAGCAAGCAATACAGGCTAGTAGTCATATATCAAAATAAGTACCTGAATTAATATACTTAGGTAATATTTCTATGTAGGAAATATAACATAATGACACTAAATCAAGTTAGATCACTCTTTAACATATTGCAACATATGTAATTTTGTATTCTTTCTGAGTAGTTTAGCTTTCTGGTCACAGATTTCTTCTAACCATGTTTTGCATTCTGCTCGCAGTTACACTGTGGGCCTGGCAGCTGACAGCTGGCTAGCAATGATGGACCGATATTTGACGCTGGGGGAACTTGATGCTGCGGAGAAGAATGTTTTGAGGATGAACATGTGCCAGTTGATTGACTTGTATTATGATGCTCTGGATGCACCTAAAAGTGGAGAAAAGGTTACTTCTGCAACTCTTTTCTGCTTTCATCTGCAGATGAAGAGTTTCTCCTTGTATATTTACTGTATCATTAATCATGAGTGCTGTTAGTTGCAGATTGAACCTCCTGTGAGATTACTACTAACTATAATGCTAATATGTGCCCCTAGGATTTATCCTGAAGTCTACCTTAACTGGAACGTTTCTTTCCCAGTGTCGGAAATTCCTGCTCTTATTGCTGATCTGATGTTAACTCTAGCAGATGCCTTTAAAAATTGAACCAGAATGTTAGAATATGAGAAAGCTGGTTGCAAATCCCCGATAAATATGCATTAAATGTCTTGACTACGAGGAAACTAGGTTGTAAACAATCAGAACATGCATTCTTGAGTTATATTGGTTTTGCTGAATTTGTTTCAGTGGTTGCATATCTCATGTTTCAATTCGACATCCACGCTAGGGACTTCCATTGCCCTTGGGGATGTAATATTTGTGATATCTTATGCACCTAAAGAAAGACATTGTAGTATTTATCAATCAGCGTAAGTGTTGCTCGTCATTTTAGTTCTAATGATATATGGCTTTGTTGGATAGTTGGACAAGACTAACTGGGTTAGGTTTAGATTATCTTTGTAGATTATCTTTGGTAAAAGTTACTCAAATATTGAACTGAATGTAATCAAAGATATATTGCTTTGCCCTTCCTTTATTTGGTTGTTCACGAAAGTATTCATGTAATGGAATTTATATTGGGCAATATTCCTTTTAACAACATAATTATAATTGCCTACTTGATCATACTTGGTGCTATTTTGTACATTTTTTTTATTAAATTGTAGCCTCAATTCTGCAACATTTCATTGGTGCTTTTTGTGTTAAATGAAAACCTCCAGGCCTTAACTGTTAAGAAATTTTGCATACAGACTTTTTAACAGGAGTGCTGTATTCTAACTATAAATACCTTCATATAGTTTCGTACATAAGATGCCCAAATTAAATGCAAAGCAGATTATTTTGAAGATATTGGTTGTTTGTTTCACACAGAGGAGTTACTTGTTCCTTTTGGTATATATGGACATCCAAAGAAACTGCATTCGCATTGGCCTTTGGAGTGGCTTCTTTTCTGTGTATCTACTTTTTATTGCCTGATATTTAATTTAAGTAATCTTGTCCTTTGCTTGCAGGTTGAAATTCCTGAAGAATTGAAGGCTGAATTATTTCCACACCATATGGAAAGGGGAGACAGATCTTACAAGTCTATTTCTGTTTTGGGGGAAATTTATGATGAGGTCAAATCATATGAAGATGATGCCGATTCCAAGACGATTGGTAAGAAGAATCACTCTAACTAAGTGATACTTTAAATTTCATTGGACGATTTGATTCTGTATTTAGATGTAATGCCTTTCTATTGATCTTTCTTTTGGCCTGATTATTTAGGCCTTTATGGTCATCCGTTTCTAATTTGTCAGAAGTATGGAAACTCCCTCTATTTGATCAAGAAGTTTCCAATTCAAGCCTTGCGAAATGGAATTCCTTGTACGAACAGTATAGGCAAGAGATGAGTGCCGCCTGTGAGCTCAATAATAAAGAGATAAAGAGTGGAGTTGCAGATGATATCTACCAAAAATATAACGAGGTCCGTTCTTTGGCTATATTTCTCTACTTTCCATAATCAACTTCAAATTTGGTAACTCCCCTTAACACTAACTATTATCTTCTTGCCCATCCCAATAATGTCGGTCCAGAAGCTATATGAAGCATCAGACATCAGTTTGAGCAACAGGACTAAGAAAGACATCTATGATGAGGCCCTTGCCATATATCATGTTGCCTACGATTATGCTGCTAAAACACAGCAACCCGCAAGATGCGGTTTTGCCTGGAAAGTTGCAGGTTCAGCCCTTTGTCAACTTTACCTCAAGTCAAGGGGTGAGAGGCCCGCAATCTGCTCACTATCTGCCCTCCGGGGAATGTAATTACTGCACATTCCACAATGTGCAATAGGATGGTTTGCGAACGGTGTAATAATATATCGTATGGATATGTCTATAGTATATAAATATTATGCAGCACATTGTACATATACCCTACTCCATTATTATATGGAAGTATTAGATTGGAGCTTCCACGAAGTGTTCAATCAGGAAATGTCAAGTTGAATTTTCAGAGGTGTCATCCCTGTGTTGTGCGTATGTTCATACATGTGGGAGACCCACCAACTTAATGTGTTAGAAACCAGGAAACAAGAGGGAACTCTGATACGAGGATGATAGTGATAGCTAGCCTCTGGTACTTTTTTTGGCAGCTAACGTTTGATAGCTTTTGTATGCATTCAAATCTGTATGAGTATCCTTGTATCGCTGGCTCAAGTAAGTGCTATATTTGATTGGTGGAAATCTACAAAACAAACAAGGGTAAGTATTGCTTAAAATTACTGCCGTAGCAGTTAACGATAAACAAATGAACTTGGGACTTATCAACACACTTGGGAGGATTGTCTTCTGACTTGCAAGTTGGTAAGCATTCAACAAGACAATCATGGCTGGGTTCAGCAAAAAATGCGATCTGCCACAAAACAAATGCAGGTAAGACGTAAATATTGCTTTCTTTAAGAAGCAAATCAAGCAAAATAATCCAACAGGGAAAAGGTTGAGGAGTTTTGTCAAATGCAGTCAAATCACGCGGACGGTAGCACGGAGAGGTCTCAAACTGATCGCACGGTACCATATCAGTACATTACCATGCAAACAAATTTGGTTATTTGTTCAATATCTGTTAGCGGTGATACTTTAAATGAATGACTTGTTAAAGGTTGAAATAGAAACCTTGTGCTGGCCATTTGTGTTAGTTTCATTGCTACCAACACATGGATCAGTCCAGGTAAAATGAAAAAATTTATGTTGAGAAAAAAGTGGTGATACTTTTGGATTGAGAAGGAAAATGAAATAAGATACCTACCGAATATCGATCTTGGCCATTACCTAAAACTCTGTGCAGCGTAGACCTGTTTGAAATGAAACAAAGTGAATATTTGGGCTCATGCTGAGTTGGGACTTGTGAGGGCGATGTAAGGAAGCAAAGCATCAAATCAGGATATACATTTCTTGATTAAGATTTAGAACAAAACCACCAAATCATAGTCCTCTAGTGTATGTCAAAGAAAGCTTACAGTTTTGAAGCAAAATACAAAACAGGAAGCTTTATAGCTAATAAACCAAACTGATTGCGTTGAACAATGGAAATGATATTTGAAGGTCTTATTACTGAGAATGGAAGTTACTTGAATATACAGTTGCTCATGCGCTCCAACATGTCACCAAGATTCACTACAAATGCTCTGCAAAAGATGAACCAGAGAGACAATAGTAATGTAACTCTTGTCAAATACTGAACTTCTTCATCTAATTAGCAAACATATATAGAAATGTGATTTCATATTGGCCGAGTGCGTAGTTGCAGAATCAACAGTTTTTCAGAGACTTATTCACTGCTAAAAGCAAAAGGGCTCAAACAACATGTCAAGATTGTCAGCTGATAGTATCCATCATTTTTAACAAGTAAACCTATCTATCATGCTCACAGTATCAAATATACTTGCTTCCTTTATTACAAGAAGAGAATTAAGGATATTAGATTAGAGTTTAACGATCAGCTGCTGCTATCCATGTTCACTGTAAATCAAAGGACTTCTATTCCTTTGAATCCTTCAATACAACTAGGTTTGATTCACTAAAATCCACAAAAATTAGCCATTAAAACTGAAAAGTTCTTGCCACTAACCTGACATTTCATCCCCACCTAGTCCGGTTTCATAAATAGACATTGAACATATAAGATGTCTGACAAAAATAATCCATTTGAGGCAAATAACTACCTTATTTTACGGGTTAATTATCAAAAAAATGACCAGGAGAACAAACTCAAAACGAAGAACTTACTAGTGCAGTACGCTGTAATGCGAAAGTAATTGAAGTGTCAGAAGAATAAACAGAAAACAAAGGGTTGAGAGCATCGAGAGAACAACAGATAACGTCAGACTAGAATTGAAGTAAATTAAAAATTTATGTATTTTGCTGTCATTTTTTGAAATTTGGGATAGAATTGAAAAAAATTGAAAGTTTTGTTTTTTTTTTAATAACTAACCCTTATTTTAACTTGCAAGTAATGCTAACCAAAGAATTGCATATTTTTAGCATCATTGAATATAATGCAACGTTTAAGCATGCAAACCTAGAGCTGGAAGGATAAGTCAATTCCTAAACCATAAAGTATCTAAAACCACTACAGTTCTGTCCAGGCTCACCCTTTCACAGGTGCAATATATTCCCATATTTGAGGTTGGGCATCCTTATCCTTGCAGATCTGCAGGGACATGATAACAAATACATTTACTAATGATGCTACTCAGAAGGTTGAAAAGAAAGCCAATGCCAAAGTCATGCCCTGGTGCATACTTGGAGGCCATAGACGTCATCAGTGGCCAAGAGGGTTATCAAGCCATAGTCCGAATGCGCTCCAGCTCCATATATTCCATTTAATGGATCAGAAATCCGGCCTAAACAGACAGAAATATTGGTTCGACCACAGTCATAATTGTATCTAGGAAGGTCTACGACCTTCAGTTGAAAATTCAACCTTCATAATGCAGTAACCGCATAATTGCAATTGGTTGGCCGAGCATAGCTGGCTTATCAAAGAAATCAGCTTCCAGTTCAAGTGCAAGTGCTATGATCCTAGCAACTGCTCTTGCCACTTCTCTGCATGTAAGCGAAAATATATAAATTTTTATATATATAGATCTAAGTTCAATTGATACAATAGCCTCCATAAGATCCAATACTATATTAGCAAGAAATCCAATAAATATCATAAAACATCATAGCCTAAAGACGTGAACTCAAATACAATAGAGTTAGAAAGACAAGAGCTTACAGTGCTTTTCGATGAAACCGTTCCATGGTTTCCCTCCAACCTGGCAAAAGATCTACAAAACAGCAGTAACCCAGAAGTGAAAAACATACATCAACTAATTGAAGTGAAGGCCTCTAACTGTAAGAAGTGTGTGTAACGTGTATACCAGCAGAGGGCCATATATTGGGACCGTAAAATGGCTTGTCAGCATCAGAGTCACCTTCAGGGACTTCAACTCCAATATAATACCCCTCCTTATAATCGCCTATTAACCACTCACGCAAAAGAAAACAAAACAAACTAAAAAAATTACCAAACGCTATTTTCTATGCAAAACCAGATACTAAAAGAAGAGGAAAAGCAAAGAACTTGAACCATGGACTTGATTATCAGCATCTAGCAGCTCATCCAAAACAGGGGTATACCCCCTATTCTTCTCGTTCCTTAAGAACTTCATTTTCTCAGCCAATGGCAACTCAAAGAGCTTCCTGCTTTCCGCGAAAACCTCGTCCATGAACTCCTGGCTTATCCCATGATTTACCACGTAAAAAAACCCACAATCCAAGCATGCCTGAACAACCCACCAACACATTTCTTTCGATTAAAATGAATAAAAACTACAATCTTCACATAAAAAGAAATGAGTTGGCGTCATATTTTGAAGAAAGTAACCTGCTTCAGTAAAGACACCGATTGTTGCACATCGGGGCTGGAGATATCGATAAAATTGAGAACTGAGACATTGTTAGTCCCATGCATCCCATCCGGGTTGTTCGCCATGAATTTGAACAACAAATTTGCTAAATTGTTTGCAAATTCAAGGATTCGATGTTTATTCTTGAGCTATGTGTATAAATTGGGAAATGGAAGGCAGAGCGTAGCGGAGAATAGGCAAATGGGACTTATCGCCTTGTGGGATTTATAGGTAACGTCCACGTGTCACTTTCTTAGTTTTTTTACATTTTTCTCTTTTTGGAAACTGAAGGAATTTTCGTTTTATGCAATTAATATTTGAGACTTAATTAATAATATTATAATTATATAATATATATTAATCAAACATTTATTAGTTAATTAAGATTTATTATACACAAATGAAACTGATTCAATAGAAATAATATCACAAATACAGTATATGTTAAAATTGTATAGAGAATTCAAATAATTAAAATAATATCTCAATAACTAGATATGGATTGTTGGTTCCAAGCAACTTGGAACTGCCTTCTCCGTGCACCGGAGGTGACACTGCAAGTTGGTTAACGATTTCAGCACTCAATCAGTAAAAGTGTAAAACTGAAAATGGCGCATATACACGCCGTTTTAATATGCTTGTAGCCTGATCAAAGCTAAACCATGAACACGTATCTTCCTCCGGAGACATCATCAACTCATGTGTCGCCAGAAATGTTACACCGGCAAAGAGGGCAAGAGTTACTGTGGGAGAGCCAACAGGATATACAATCTGCATGGTACACGTGGCCACATGGGGAACGTTTCGCCAAATTTTCCGGCTGAAAAGTCTCCAAACAAACCGCACAAACATCACCGGCGGCGGGGACAGTGGGCATGTCGGCAACCGAGGAATTTGATGCTCTGACTTGGTAACCGAAGTTCGTTGGCAGACTTAGAGCCTCGTCGAGGTCAAAACTGGCGTCCAGGAGACAGCTGAAAGGGGCTTGGGTTTGTGAAGAAGCAGCCATAGCCATTCAGTGAAAAGAGCAAAAAAGTAAAGGAGAAAAAAGGATAAGAAAGATATCGCAGCTTGTAGGAGTCGTAAGTGAAGCTTTTATACTATACAAATACAACCCGTAAAGGATAACAAGTTGAGCGATCTTAATGCTGACAGACACACCATGTTGGCACAAATAAATACAAAAACATTAAAGAAAGTGGCAAAGGAGACAGTGCATGCGGCTTAGTCTCTGAGTTGGCATTAAGTGCTGCCAGTCAACGTTATCGCTTCAACTGCAACTTGAGAAGTTGCAGAAAACTTTGTTTTGAAAAACTTGAAGACAATTGGATGGAGCCGAATCTCTGTGATGGGCCCTAGAGTAGGCGGATGTTGTCTTCTGGGGACTAAAGTCTAAGCAAGATGAGTTAGTTTCCTGTTTCCCAATCCAAGTGATCTAAATGTTGCGACCTTACAAAACCTAACCTGGTCGACGCATCATTAAGCTAGTCTTCTACTCTTCTTCCGAATTTGAATTACTTAAATAATAAAAAGGCTAAGCTATCCAACGAAAGATCCCTTTGAAGTCGACCTTTTCTAGTTTATTACAATATTGACAACTCTTAGCTTAGCCTGAGTAAAGGGTCAGCTGATTCTTAATTAAATTCGTGGAATTACAAAGTATCCTATTTTTCCAAGTCCCCTTTGAAAAGGGATCAAATCCCTTTTTTCTTAAGAATTGATGAGATGGGAAGGAGACAGGGTGGCATTGAGAAAAGGAAACAGCCACTCCGTGCCCCTTTGAAAAAGAGGTTGTGATAGTAACGGCTAACGGTTTGGATATATCAGTATTGAAAGGCTGCCGTGTTTGATAATAAATGGGACATGCTCAAGTCAATGAATACCTGAAAACATAGTGTGAAATGCAAAAATCAACATATGGGAGAAAGCCCTAATTTGGACTTTTAAAAAAAGAGAAGATACAGTAATGGGAAAGCTCTTGAAGCCCAACAGAGGGCTGAATCTCCATTAAGAGAGTCATAAGGGCCCACAAGCTCCAATTTTTTGGGTTTGGGTTTTAGGGTACCGTGTCGGCTTCATGTGACATGATATGAGTATTATAAAATAATGAAACGAAAGCCGAACATGGTCACTCTGAAATCATGATGACCAAAACATGCTAATCCTTAAAATCAGAGCGATATTTGTGTATAACGAATAGTAAAAGATCGCCGAAATTGGAAAAACACTGAATTCACGAATTTGACAGAAACCTAACTTACGGGATTTTCGTAAGCATTAAAAAGCAAAAGAAGAAGTTTTGTTCATACCAACTGTTTGTGTTCAGCGTCAGTTTTCTCTTGATTCTAACAACTGGCCAAAAACTCGATCGATCACTTCTTTCGATAAAATCAATATTGTGTTTTGGTAACTGATGCTAGCTTATTACTTTAGAACACGCAAACCGCAAAAACCGAAAACATGTGGCGTTAATTATTGAGTGGCCTTAGTTTCTTATTCTTTGTCCAACACAATATTAGATAGGAAGTAATCATAACATGCTGTGAATTTCAATTTCTCAAGATCGCTGTCTTAAGATAAGGACGATAGATCATTGGGGTGGGTTAGGTTGGCAATAAATAAAAAAACATGTATAATGACAATTCTGTTTCTTTGAGCGTGAGGCTGAGTCGACCCAAAATTTGGTATTATTAGTTCTGATTCAACAGGAACTTCTGGTTTAACATTTGGATGAAAGGTTCCGTTCCGTCTTACGTTTTCTCGACGTTGAAGGGACGACATTTCACATTTCACCCTTATTTGACTTATCCAAGGCGTGTGGAGCAACAACCACTTTCTTATGATCCCATCATGGCTTAGGGTGTCTGTGATACGTGTCCAGACGATGTTGACCCTGTTTGATTGATGTTATTTTAAGTGACACGTATTAATCCCACACTTTGGGTCCCACACAAAACCCCCCAAAAAGCGTCATCGAATGGGCCCCGTTTCATCTTTTCACGCATCACCATCCCTTCCAAATACCGTACGGGGTGATCTGGCACTTGACTGCCGTTGGATCTTACTTCTATCTAAGCTTGTCTCATCCCTAAACGTGGCAATCCATCAGATCATCAAGTTATTGATATTCGTATATTTCAGAAACATAATTTAGCACTTTCCCATTTTAAAAAAATAAGTCAAAATTTACCTAATGGCTAGGTCCCACATCACCCACTTTGCCACGTACAGCACCGGAATCCACCCAACGTGCATCAATAGATTCCTTAAACTGCGCGGAGCCCCAGTTACCTTCTATCTATTTCAAGTGATGAGTTTCAATAAACTTCAACTTGTAAGCAATTAGAGGCTCATTAGGATCAAAAGCCTTCAAGAATTCTTTTTGAGTCATAAAACTTACCATACACGGCAAGTGGTACTTGAGAGGAATTGCGGATGCAGAGTTGGTATATGAGTGCTCCGTGCAGGGAATCATATCAATGTCCAATAACACTTCAGTGTCCTAAGGGTGGGCCGCAACGTCAACCGGCACGCGACAGCGGTTGAAAAACTGACACGTGGGAATTTATCACGACTTGAAAGTTGGAAAGGGTGCGTGTGTGATCGCCTCAATTTAACTTCCACGTGTCACTTATCATCTGTCACTGCCTCCTCTTTTATTCCCACTCACTCTCTCTCTCTCTCTCGCTCTAATCGCTTCCTCTCCCCCC